>CACTHL010000601.1:1800000-1999958 GCA_902712375.1 Dioscorea dumetorum | reverse complement strand
GAATACCCTAATTGGTCCTTTATGTGTCACAATCTACCCTAATTGGTCCTTTTATTTGTCACGATATATCATTTAGTCCCTTTACTTTTATTTGGCCCCGATTAGTCTCTCCATTATAAAACTACGTTAGCAAACTCGACCGACAAACTAACGTCGGTCACTGTTGGACTTGATTTGCATCAAATTGACGTAGAGGGACTAATCGGAGCCAAATTAAAGTAAAATGACTAAAAGACAGGATTGTTATAAATAAAGGGACCAATTAGGGTATTCTACCTAAAATAAACCAATATCAACAAATTCTCTAAAGAAAATAAAATGCTATATGTGATCTATCATGTTAGCAACCTCTTAGCTCACAACTTTTGGTTTTGCTCACTGGATGCGCTCTAAAATTATCTAAATTTTTAAAAGATTTATTGCTTTTTAGAAGCTCTTCAGAAATTTTAATAATATTTAAATCATCATTATATAATATAATTATAACAAACTTGCTTTTTAAACCCTTTATAAGGACATTTGGGCAAAGTAGACACTCTATATACTTTTCTTTCAATTAATATTCACTTATAGATGATAATATCACACACTCCTCCCATATTGGTTTTATCCATATAAACATTTTTATAGTGGTATTTAAGAAATTTCCCATAATTTTTTCAATTAAAGATTTTCATTGTTGATTTTACCATCAAGCAAACCATATAAACATAAATTATAACAACATTTATTAGACATATATCAAGTGTTTAATTTGTTGCAAGGATAACAATTCATTTGTCAAGGTTGATATTTTATATGATTTTCCATTTCATATAGAGTTTATTTGTCATTTCACCATGCATGGTTAGGCTGTTCTTATGTTTATATTAAAAAAAAAAAAATTATAATCCAAAAACAACAAAAAACTAAACTTCCCAAATAAGTTGCATAAGACCATACAATATTTTTTATGGCTTGCATTACCATTAGAAATTGATAAAACAATACAATATTTTTTTTTTTTTGAAAAAAATGAGTGCCAATCAATTAAACAGATGATCATGTCTCAAATTGTCTTTTTCTTTCCCAGTAGTGTCCCTAAAGCCAACATCTCTTCATGTCAATTATTTCCTATTATCATGTCTCAAAATGTAGAAGAATAAATGGATATTTGTAATATAATGATACATTTCATATACATATGAGCATGATGAAAGTGGAGTTTTTTTGGTTAGTTCAAATAAAAAGAAATGGTAAAATTATAAATTGGGACAATAAAAATAGCAACTGAGTTTAAAGTAAAACTTGCCACGTGTAGACTCTCATTCTCAAACTCTTCTTTTCCCTAAGCTGTAGCTTTGTTAAATGCCCCTTTTTTCAAGTTTTTCTTTTTTATAATATGAATAATAATACTTTATTGTATGAATAAAATACAAATTCATTTAAAAAAAAATGAATATAAATATAAAATTATTTATCCCCACATGAAACTAGCCCCTTTCATAAATATATGTGTGTATAATAACACTTGGAATTATTGCAAAATTATAACCAAAACCAAAAAATTATATTGATAATACAAATTATTCCAATGTGGCATCCCGAATTGTCTGACAATGTTTGTCATATTCGACAATGATAATCAATGGTTTTATTTTGAACTTTACACAATGACAAATATTCTGCTATAAAAATTAATTCACTAATAATATATAATGACAAATATTACAATAAAAAATGACAAATCAATACTTAAGACGTGTAAATTTAGCATGATCAAAACTGATTAAAAGAATAGAAAGCCAACAATTAGAACTGATAAAATTTTATAATAAAAATAATCATAAGAAGATAAAATTTTATAATAAAAATAAAATAAAAATAAAAATAAAAATAAAAATAGCAACACGTTTTTCTCCACTCTCACTCCACTTTTGTTTTGGTTGTGCCCGAAGGAGTGGCCTTATTTTCCAATAATAATAAATATTAATAAAAAAAAGGGAAAAAAAAAGCCAAAATATACAGCGAGGTAATACAACAACCCGTACCTTCAAAAATGCCAGCCAGGGTTGATAGATGGGTGTGACTAAACACGAGCTCAATCAATCACGGAATATCCCACTCCCACGCCTCCGTCACGTCCCCCCGTCACACTGCATTAACGTCACCGTCACCGTCACCGCCAAAGGGAAACCCAAACGGAAACCCAACTCCACCGTCCATAATAACCCAAACATTTCACACATCACCCCCTCGAAAACATTCAAATTACCAAAACTCTTCTCCAACAAGCAAACCCTCATTTTTAGTTATTTTTTATTTTTTCAAAAAAAATGAGGGCATTCTCGTCTTTTCACCTTCACAAAAACCGAAGCCCAAAAAAAAAAAACAATTACAAAAAAGGTGAGCGATTGGTAGAAGAAAGCAATCAAGTCAGGCTTGTGTTGGAGCAATTGCAAAGATAGAGAGAAACAAAGAAACAAAGGGAAAGCGAGCGAGAGAGAGAGAGAGGAAGCCCTACCTCATCACAACCCTTGTTGATCTCCGATCTCCGCCCTCGGATCTCGATCGCACGGCTACGATGCGGAAGGCGAGGGCCGTGGCGGCGGCGGCGGCAGCGGCAGCAGCAGCAACAACGGCGGTGGAGGTGAGATCGGAGTTGAAGGAGACGAGGTACAGAGGCGTGAGGAAGCGGCCATGGGGACGCTTCGCGGCGGAGATCCGAGACCCATGGAAGAAGACAAGGGTCTGGCTCGGCACGTTCGACTCCGCCGAGGACGCCGCCCGCGCCTACGATGCCGCCGCCCGCGCTCTCCGCGGCCCCAAAGCCCGCACCAACTTCACCACTACTCCCTCCCCCGTCGCCGCCCCTCCTCCTCCTCCCTTCTCCCATCCCCAGTTCGCCTCGTCCCCTCCGCCGCCTCGTCCCACCTCCAGCTCCCTCAGCAGCACCGTCGAGTCCTTCAGCGGCCCTCGCCGCTCCACCCCTCCTCTCCGGCCACCGCCCTCTCTTCTCCCTCGCGCTCCTCCCCCCACCGATGCCGCCGCTGATGACTGCCACAGCGACTGCGGCTCCTCCTCCTCCGTCATCGACGATGGTGACGCCGCCGCCTCCTCTCCTCACCGCCAACCTCTTCCCTTCCGCTTCGATCTCAACCTCCTCCCTCCGCCGGACGACGATCTCCACGCCACCGTTCTCCGCCTTTGAGCTCGATCCAGATCTGGTTTTCCTTCTCAATATTTCTTTTTTTTCCTCTTTGTTGTTCTTTTTTTTTTTTTTTTTTTTGGGTATTTTCATGATCGCTATTATGATCTTGGATGGTATAAGAAAAAAGAACGGGTCGGTTTGTGGTAGAAGATCCGATTAAGAGGATCTTAACGGGTCGGATCTGGTTGATGCTTTATATCTCTTGTAAAAAAAAAAATTGATGAACATCTCTCAATCTTTCTCTAATTCAACAAATGATAGAAACATAACCAGGAAATAAAACTAAAGAAAATCTAATTCATCTATTGTCTCAAATAAATAAATTAATAATTAATTAATTAAAAAAAGGGAAGAAAATGAGATAAATTTTCTCCTTGTTTAGCATATGTTTGTTATTTTTTATTATTTTTTTAAGTTGCTTGTTAATTAAAATTGTTTGCCTTGGAAATGTGGTTAGGCTTTGTGGACCAATTTATCCCCAAGATCTTCAACTTTTTAAGCCAATGTGCTTAATCTTTTGGATGGCAACAAGCAACCACCTTTTTTTTCCCTAAAAGGAAATTAGAAATAAATAATTAATATGAGGTTTGGTTCGTGTTGGTACCATATAACTATTTTTAATATATATATATATATATATGGTTTGTGACTCATCGAATTTGTTAGGAGCCACCGGTTAAATTAGTTGGGGTGATAATTATTATTAAAATTAATATATGAATGTGGGGTTTATGATTTATGGGCTGTGGGTTTAATTAATTAATTAATTATTGAATTAAAGAAATTAGAAAAAAAAAAGAAGTAAATTTTGGGGTTATGTTTGAAGTTTGTATATGATTTGAGGTGTCTCAGTGAAGCTTCCAACTGGAAGCTAATCTTAATAATGTATATGAGCAAATAGATGGGAAAGTTACTATTGTTAAAAATATTTAGTTTAATTAAATTGAAATTTGTGGTGCTATTTATAAATTATTGCAAAATAATTTTTAGACTTTTTATCTTTTGGTATGATCAACGCCATCTCTGTCCTTTTCTCAATATTATGTGTTGACAGTGGAATGGAACAATTATATTTTTGCATAATAACATTTTTAACAAAAAAAAATAAAATAATAAATTTAAAATAAAAAAAATTTGAAAATGCAATTTTGGTTTTGGTCTTTTAGTTGGGGCGATCATTTTGGCGTTAAGGGGAATAAGGGAACAATGCTAATTTTAATGTTCTTTTCTTTTGAAGTGGGAAGTGGTCGTTTTTTTCATTTCGAGATCGAAATGGATTTTAGTTAAAATTTACTTCGGTATTGTTTATACCGAAATAGGAGAAGTGCGTTTTTTATAAAACCCACTTCCTCTACTTCCAAATACTCTTCAGAAGTGATATTTTTTACACTGAAATAAACACCGAAAGTAGAAAAATGAGCATTTCATGAAAAAAAACATTTTCCGCAAAATGAACATAGGAAGTAAAGGAAGTCGGTTAAATACACTAAATAGTCCCTCTACTTTTCTCTCTCTTCCCTTTTGGTTCCTCTACTCTTATTTGATCCTAACGGTCCCTCTACTTTTTATTTCGGGCCAATCAGACCCAAGCCAGAAACACCTTTAATTCTGCCGTTTGATATGGCTGACGTGGCATCCGACTGAATTTTTAAATATTAAAAAAATACCTTTGGCGCCATGAAAGCAGGGTCTTTGGTGGTTGCTGTTAGTCGGGGTCGGAGAAGAGGTATTTGTCGAGGCTACCATTTGGCATGTAGTCATAGACGAGGATGAGATCACCGCGGCGCCGACACCAACCTTGGAGCTGGACTAGATTCTGGTGCCGGAGCCGGCTGATGCTTGCGATCTCCGCTACGAACTTGCGTGTCCCCTATCTGGATTCATGGGAGCCGCGCTTCACCGTGACTTCCTCCTTGGATCCGGGGAGAGTTCTTTTATAAACTTTGCCGAAGCCACCGAAGCCGAGGAGCTCGCGGTCTCTGAAACCTTTGGTGGCGTGCTTCAGCTCTTTGTAGGAGTATCGATGAGGGCATCAATCTCTTCTTTACTTTCCAAGCTCTATATTCTTCACTTCAAACATAGCTCTGATTGGCCTACTTCTCTATACTTTCAAAACCGCTCTTTCTCTTTACTCCAACTTTCCATCTCTCTCTCTGTGCGTGTGCTCGCGCATGCGTGTCTATGTTTTTGTGTGTGTTTGTTTATGTCTGTATTTATGTGAAAAACAAAATACCAAAGTTCAAGATCTCTCAATATGTTATGCATGACTTTGTGTCAATAACTAAGGACCAAAAAATTAAGCTCAACTTCAGTTCATGATCTCTCTCGTACGTTTATGTGTGTTTATATGTATGTCTTCTTGATCTCCGTGTTAGTGTCAAGATCTCTACAATGAATAACTAGCCAATATATATACATACATATATTTATATATAGGGTAAATTACAAGATTAGTCACTAAACTATCCACCAGTTCCTATTTTGGTCACTAAACAAAAAAAATTTCTATTTTGGTCACTAATCTTTTAAATTGCTTTCAATTTGGTCATTGTCGCCAACGCCGATAACGGCGATCCGACGTGGCTTAGCCATGTCGGCGAACTTAGCCACGTCGGCACTGTCTTGCTTATTGAAAAGGGTAAATTACAAGATTAGTCACTAAACTATTTACTAGTTCCTATTTTGGTCACTAAACAAAAAAATTTTCTATTTTGGTCACTATAATTTATTCTCCAATAGGGGTCACCGTGAAAAGTCTCTGCTAATTAAATTTGATCTCTCTCCAACTCACACAAGTACAATTAATTTAGTGCTAATCAACATTGCAGCTCTATAATCCAAAGACCTAACCTTGCAAATCGACACCATCTATGTCTAAAAACAACAGAAACCAATGACTACAAATTGCACAACTCTCACACAATTAATGCTTAATCCTTGTTTATTTTGCTTCGCAAATTCAATGAACAACTTGCACCTCCCCGAGAATACACACACAAATACTTAAAAATTAATTCTTTGGCCAAACAAAAACAAGGAAAAAAACACAATACATGCAGCATGTCATTATGTACAATAAGCAACACGGAATGTCATTATATTTTAATAATACACGAATTCTCGCAGATGATACAAAATAACCAACACATAATTTTGCGAGATGATACGAATAACCAACACAGATTTGCGATAAACTAGTAATTCTGCAGATGATACAAAATAAGCAACAAAGTCATCTAGTAATAACATAATGACATTCAAAATTCTGCAGATAATATGGTAATTCTGCAGATGATACAAAAATAAGAAACATAGTAATCCGGTAACAATATCATGACATAATGATATTCGAATGGTAATATACGGAATTCCGAAGATGACATTCATTTAAAACCGCCTATTCCGAAGATGGCAATTTGTCGTCATTGGTTTCTGTTGTTTTTAGACATAGATGGTATCGATTTGTAAGGTTGGGTACTTGATTATAGAGCTGCAATGTTGATTAGCACTAAATTAATTGTACTTGTGTGAGTTGGAGAGAGATCAAATTCAATTAGCAGAGACTTTTCTGGGGACCCCTATTGGAGAATAAATTATAGTGACCAAAATAGAAATTTTTTTTGTTTAGTGACCAAAATAGGAACTAGTAAATAGTTTAGTGACTAATCTTGTAATTTACCCTTTTAAATAAGTAAGACAGGTGCTGACGTGGCTAAGTTCGCTGACATGGCTAAGCCACGTCAGATCGCCGTTAACGGCGTTGGCGACAGTGACCAAATTGAAAGAAATTTAAAAGATTAGTGACCAAAATAGAAATTTTTTTTGTTTAGTAACCAAAATAGGAACTTGTGGATAGTTTAGTGACTAATCTTGTAATTTACCCTTATATATATTACAAACAAAAACAAGAGAAAACCACATGATGCAGTTTAGTGAAAGTGCACCACCACTACCACCACTGCAACTCTATCAAAACTCTTTAGGCATTTGCCTTGACATAACCACAACGAGGACCAATTCTCGGCCATGGCCTTCCTTTCCCATCTCCTCCAAAACCCTAAACCCCACCACCTTCAACAATGCTAGCTACATGGAACAACTCCTAGTTCACTGCTCCACCGCCATTGAAACCAACGACTCCACTCTGGCCCAACAAATCCTCTGGGTCCTCAACAACATTGCCCCTCCCAGAAGAATATTGAGCTTGGAAAGTAGAGAAGGGATTGATGCACATACCTTGAGATTGAGATCGTTTTTGATGGAATCGTCGGAGAAGTAAGCAGCGGCTTTGGATATTTTGGAGGTCATACTGTTGATGTCGATGCCGACGTGGTTGTCGTTGATGTCGCTGAACTCGAAGTCTTGGACTGTGTCGAACTCGACGGCGAAGACGTGGTTGGTGGCGTTGCCATTTTCGGTGGTGTTGAGAAGGCCAAGGTATTGGCTGGGGAGGGCGCTACGGAGGGACGAGGAAGTGGAGAGGACGAAGGCGAAGCCATTGCCGCCGAGCTTGGGGTACTCGGGGACGATAGGAAGGTTGTGTTTTTTAATATTTAAAAATCCAATCGGATGCCACGTCGAAATATTAAACGACGTAATTGACGGTGTTTTTGGTTTGGATCTAATTGACCCGAAATAAAAAGTAGAGGGACCGTTAGGATCAAATTCGAGTAGAGGGACAAAAAAAGAAGAGAGAGAAATATAGAGAGACTATTTAGGATATTTAACAAATGGAAGTCATACCACTTTTCACCATTTAAGGAAATGACACTTTTCCTATTTTCTAATTTCCCCTTACTACAATGAAATGACCCTCCCCCCCAGAATGTGAATGTAAGAATTATAGCCAAACCATCAAATTTAAGTAGTAGGCATGAAAAAAGAAATTTGTACTTTGGACTAAGTCTAAATTTTGATGTTTGGAGTTGTAATAATAATAATAATAATAATAATAATCAAAGATAAAACAAAAATTCATGGCGAGTTTTGAATTTAGAGGGAAGAGGAAATTAACTTGAAATTTAAAATAAAATAATTATAATAATTTAAATAAGCTTTTTTTTTTTTATAAAATAGACAAGATATGTCAAAGGAGATAAGCAGTTAATAACCTAAGGTTTAAACAAGGTTTTGGTATGAACACCTTATACAAAGTACCAGGTGCTATATATATATATATATAATAAGTGAAAATTATATTCCTGCTACAAGGGGCAGACATCAATTTTAAATAATTTTCAATTTGGTTAAATTTTACGTTTTTACATTTTACCGTTATATTTCTAAAAAAAAAAAAGACCACAATCAAATTACAATTTTAATGAAGTGCCTCTTGAATCCTAAATAAATATTTTTTTTTTATTTTAAATTGACGCCATCGTTGTGTGTGTGTGTGTATATATATATATTGAAGTAATTGTATGTTTTACCTCAAAATTTTATTTTTTATTTTTATGTCCAGAAATATATTTCTTGATAAACCATGAAAAATACTGAAAACTACCAAAATATTTTCATTCTCATTATATAATCTTTGTGGCTTTTTCATTTACTTCTAATATTTTTTGTTATGTGCACTCAAAGGGAAAATTATTTATAAATCCCTCAAGAGTTTCCCTTTTCTCTGCAGTCCCTCCGACTTTTGCACTTCCTCTCGCAGTCCCTGCTTTTCACGCGTAATTCCTTTTAGTCCCTACCGTGACAACCGTGAGTGTATTTTTTTGAAAATGGCAAAAGTGCCATTGCTTTTCATTCCCGCCCAATCACATCAAGAATTCTCCCGAGGCTCCTGACCATCATATTCACTATACTTCATCTTCATCTCCATCTTCATTCTATCTCTCCTCTTGTTCTTCTCCGTTCTCTCGCAGTGATCTTGTCGTCGTCCTCACAGATTAATCCACAGGAAAGCACTGTCTGCATTTGGGGTCCATCATGTTGTATTTTTTTTTTGTTTTTTACCCAAAAACCGACGTCTACGCAGGTGTTAGCCACGATGGAGACATTTTGTGCCGTTGCTCGCTTCAAAGGCGAAGGACGGCTACTACAATTCACGGTCCTGACAGCCTGGGAGGTTGTTGTCGCAGAGATCTGCGAGCGATGGGCTTTGGATCCATCTCGAGTCGTTGTGAAATTTGTCACGCCCGACGCGTACAACACGGTTTGCCCAATTGAGTCGGATGTGGATTTCCAACGCATGTGCCAAATACATCATACCTTCAAGAAGAATGTGGTGGACATCATCGTTGACGAAGTCAAGTGGGGCGAAACAAACCAATAACATCTCCTTACCACCCACGTAATCCAAAGAACAAAGATAGCTCTTACTATGTTCGTGTGTATTCTTATTACTCGCTGATTTCCCGCGGACCCTGTGTAACCTATTGATTTTCCCGTGTAATCTAGAGTATTGACTGAATTTACTGTGTATTAAATTGATTATCCGTGTAACTTACATCTTTTCTGTAGTATATATCTTTTGTGTGTAACATATGTACTTTCGTGTAATATATAGCTTTCCCTGTAAGATACCGCTTTCTTATGTATTACACTCCTTTTACTGTGTATTATACGGCCCCCGTGAAATATTCGTAATATACCTAACGCGTCGCCATCCGCAGGGAGTCAATATCGAAAAGCATGAATGCGGACAAGAAGTCGTTCTCGTCCCAATATCGTCCCAGTGCGCTCGGATTACTCCGTGTTCACAAACATCGGATGGCTCCACATTGCAAGTAGGGCACCGGTTCGATGGTGTTGATAACTTCAAGGATGCCTTGCGCAGCCATGCAATAAGGAACAATTTCGACTTCACATTCATAAAGAACGACGGACATCGCACGATCGTGAGGTGTGCTTCGCCGGATTGCCGGTGGCGTGTCCACGCATCCAAAGAGAGGAACGAAGAATCTTTCCGAGTGAAGACAATGCAAGGGACGCACACTTGCGGGGGGGGGGCATCGGAACGACAGTCCACCCGAAAGCTAGCAAGAAGTGGGTCGCAGACCGTATTATGCGGAGACTAAAAGAACGGCCACTGTGTCACGCCATCGACATACGTAAGGACATCTTTCGTGAACACGGCGTTCGATTACCATACAAACGTGCATGGATGGGTAAGGAGGTTGCTCGGTCCGTCGTTCATGGCAACGAGGTGAGCAGCCTACGATTTATTGTTGTGGTACGCAGACAAAGTGGCTGCGACGAATCCCGGTAGCGTTGTCACGGTTGACAAGGACGGAGAGCGATTTAGACGTGCCTTCTTCTCTTTTCGGGCTTCTTTAGTCGGTTTCAAGAAGGCGTGCGACCATTGTTATTTGTTGACGGAACGCACTTGCTCGGCAAGTACAAATGGGATACTACCGGGGGCAACCGAGCAAAGATGGAAATGAAGGCTTCTTCCATGTGGCATTTGCAATTGTTGACAACGAAACAGAAGACAATTGGACTTGGTTTCTTGCCACACTCGGTGAGGCAATATACGGTGAAGGCGATTACTCCGAAATTATTACATTTGTATCGGATCGGTCGAAGGGTCTTATAAACTCGATTGCGAGAGTGTTCCCATCGTCACCGCATGGGTATTGCCTACGACATTTGGAGGCAAACTTCATGAAAGCGAATGCTAAAGTTGGCAAATCGTTGCGAGAGCATTGTTGGGCTATAATTGTCAAAATTGCGTACGCGTACACATCGAAAGAGTTTGACGATGCCGTTTACGAGCTGGCAATGACATCGCCAGAGGCCCATGATTGGTTACTGCATAAGTCCGACATAGATCACTGGTGTAATTATTTATTTAAGGGTATGCGGTGGTGTGAGATGTACTCCAACGTTGCGGAGTCATTTAACGCCTGGATCAAAGAGGCCCGCCATCTCCCCGTTACAAGCATGGTTGACTCGATAAGGTGAGCTCCCGCATGTAATATTTGTCATTATGGTGTACTATATTACGTTTCTGTGTAACATACGCCGTTCCTGCGCAATATGGTACGTTTCTGTGTAACCTAGTACGTTCCTGTGTAATATAAGACGTTTCTGTGTAATGTGTGTATGGTCCTCTATAATTTTCTAACTTCCCTGTAGTATACTTCACGCTTGCGGAATGGTTTACGTTCCTGTGTGATATTTGTTTTTGCTACTGTGTTATGCTTATTTGTATAATTGTTTCACACACAATACTAAGTGCGTCTACGTGTATTCCCACAGGTTCAAACTAATGAATATGATTGCCGACAGATGCGCACAATCACAGGGGTGGGATACGGCATTATGTCCAGAGATACACAAAAAACTCGAACAGATTATTGAAGATAGAAGATTCTTAAGGGTCGGACGTTCAACCCCTGACATTTACGAAATTGTTGACGACGAGAACAACTCAGTCAGCCTTCAACAGCGTAAGTGTTCTTGCAGGAAATGGGAAACCCATGGGCTACCATGCAAGCATGCATGTGCGGCGATCATGCAAACAGACACGAACATCCACCGATACATTGCAGATTACTTCACAGTAGAATGCTACCGCCGTGCGTATTCCGAACCTATATATCCAATCCCCGACATAGACAAACCATCCGACGAGCATCGAGAACTGCGAATCCGGCCGCCAATCTCCAGAAAACGGCCCGGCCGTCCACGAAGGAAACGAATTGAGTCACAGGGATTCGAAGTCCGTGATTTACATTGTAGTCGGTGCCACGAAACTGGCCATAACCGTTGCTCGTGTAACGCGGTCATAGCGGACTGAGTTGCTGAAGACCTGCGTTTTTGTTGTCGAAAGTTTTGTTAAAACGTTGTTCCACCGCCGCGTAATTATGAAAGCAACGGATGGATAAAACTATTGTTTAGATTGTGCTACTTGCTGTTTATTGCACTTACCTAACTGTGTTAACCTCGTACCTGGTATCATGTGTAGTAAACATTACTATCTGTGTAACATATAGGTTGTCTGTGTGCGACGCACCTTATCTGTGTAATGTACGTTTTATCTGTGTACTAAACTGTACTTGCGGTGTAATATACATTTTATCTGTGTAATATACTGTACTTTCTGTGTAATATATGTTTGATCTGTGTAATATACTGTATGTTTTGTGTAATATACATTTGATCTGTGTAATATACATCATTATACGCAGGGATTCGATGCACGCATATGTGAAGGCTGATGATATTAAGTGCATTACCAAATAACTACCCAGTCATTGTATTACACGCATTGTTTGACATGATTTGATAAATTATTCAGTTTGGGGGGTTGACATCGTCATGTGTGGGTTGTACTTGTTCACTTCCGGGGCGACGACCGCTTGCGCCGTTGCGGGTTCGTTGTCGACGCCCCCCGCCCGTCCTCGTCTATGCCTTGTACTTGCTCACTTCCGGGGCGACGGCCGCTTCCGACCTTGTGGGTTCATTGTCGACGCCAGCCTGCCCGGCCTCGTCTGTGCGTTGTCCTTGTGCCGCTTGTCCCTTGTCAGTTGTACTAGCCTTCTGGCGAACACCGTCAAGCAATATACGCGCGACGTACTGAAGACGTAGGAGTGGGAAGTCCGGCGGGGGGATGTCGAGCGTTTCGTTATCAACTATCTGCTCCATGTAACGAGTCAAGAAGACCGAGCAATCCACACTACCGGATTGTTGTTGCGGGCAAGACCGGACATGCATCATTGGTAGTGCCTTGAAGGGATTCTTGCCAGATGTTTAACTCGATGACGAACTCGAACGAGTCCCGCTAGAAACCGAGAAAGATTAGTGCGTCGTTGTATTGTCCGTGTATAACTAACCTTGCCTGTACATATTTAACTTACCATTTCTACGGCGTCGTCATCATACGTCTTAGATTGAAGGGAAGAGTAATGCATATAAGTCCGCCCCCGCAATATCGAGGACGAGGAGATGGTAATGCCCATGGAGGACGATGGGCATAAGAATCAATTCCGCTGTCTTATGACCGTAGATGACGTCCTCCATCATGCATAACGCCTGCTCGGCTGCGTATTCCGACTTCCGCATCGCAAGGGCCAGAGGTAACGTTATAATCGCTCGCCGCTTATGCGCGAATGGGTTTGTCAACAACTCCTCACGCAACATTAGCACGAGCACGGTGACGACGTCGTCGGGCACTTCTTCCTTCCCTTCAAGCAAGATAAAGAGGTTGTGACGGGTTGTGCACCCATAGTCATCCCTCCGCATGACCGAACCGCAACATAAACAGATAGAATATTATCTTACACAGGAATTACTACAAATACACAGGAACCCTCTATATTACACGTAAAACGACCAATAATACACAGAAAAACTAAATCATACACGAAACAATAAATATTACACATAGTCTCTATATATTACACTACAAATGCAAACATTACACATTACATGTAACATTACCCGTCGACGCGTGTGTTCAAGAAGAGATTAATGGCAGCTGTTCGAGTTGGTTGAGCCTTGCGAAGCCGGGGTATGTCTTCTTCGTCGGCATGAAATCAGGCCTAGTCGGGATTTGCATCTCCGTATAAGGCCGAGTTGTCGGGTTGGGATCGTAAGGTACGATCGCAAGATGTGCTTCTCCGTCCTTCGTAGCTCTCTTCCTCTTCCCAATGGAAAGTGTTTCAAGAAGAATGTCGACGGCCTGCATCGCCGCCGGGAATACGTCGTCCGATGACTCGGATGATCGCGCCAATGGGGATGGACGCTTTCTCCCGCGGGTCGTCGGCGTCCGGCCTCTCGGTCATTTTCCTTGTCGGCGGCATTGCTTGCGTGTCGTCCGACTCGTCGGACAACCGTATGCGTGTGGGCTCCCGATTTTGGGACCGACCTCTCCTCGGGGCATCTTCCTTGGCGGGGGCTTCGCTCTTGGTGCCCTTTTGGGAGGGGCCCTCTTCGCCTGGGACCTTCTTCGGTGTAGGCCTCTTCCGGGGGACGCCGATCGGGTCCCTCATCAATCGATCGTTCTTCGCCGAGGCCCTCATCACTTGGCCTTTCCTTGGTGAACCCTTCCGGCACGGGTGCCTCTTCGCCTGCATCTTTTACGTCCCCGGCGGCCGTAGACGTGTCTACTTCTAAAGTGGCTGCCGGCGCATCCAACCGGGCTTCTTCGGACCAACGGGCGGCACTTCAGCTCCCGAGTTTCTATACTGCCTTGTCTTTGGCGCCGGGAGATATTGCCTCGGCGGTGTCACCACGGGTAACCTTCCGGGCAACCCGTTTGAATGGCGTACCCGACCGAGGACGGGTAGCTAAAGGACGAGGAAGGACGACGTCTTCATTCCGGTTAACGTCCGCCTCTTCCACCGTCGACGGCCGCTCATGTGACACATCTCGCCGAGCATCTCTTGCGTCGCGCTCGTCCATACGAGACCGCAGCACATTGTTGGGCGCATTCAGAGAGGTGTTGGGGAAAAAGATGGTGCTCATCAAGTATACCAGGAGGAGCTTCACGAAAGTCTCCTCCGTTCCAGCCTTCCCGCTGACAAGTTTGAACAAGTTCTCTTTGATGGCATCGCGATGCCGCTTGTGTAACTTATTCAGGTAGGAAAGTTCAAACTCAGAGGCTTCCTCCTCCCCCTCAGGCTTTAATGACACAGTCTCGCCGACGCCGGGGACCCCCATTACAAGGGCTACGTCCTCGGGCCTGAACCGCAAAGCATGCTCTCCCCGATCTTGAACCTTCCGGTTCGTGCATCGTATAAACGGAGCAGTGCGTCAAGAACCCCCCTTTCTTGGACCACGGCCGGCAGTTCCATCAGGTGCGCGAAAGGGGTCTGCCGGAGTAACTTCCAGTGGGTGTTGTTCATTACGTTTTTCAATCCCTGTATGGTATCCACGACAGGGGCCAAATAACACCTCCCGTTAACCAGAGTTTGGGTCATTTCTGCATTCAGTTCGGATTACACAAAACGATCAGATGTTACACGAAAAATGGTTATATTACACAGAAGACAAGAAACTACACGAAAAGTCCAAAAACCCTAAAGTAATACACTTGAAACGTCGGTCGACTTCTCCTTGCCCAACTTCTTCTCACCTTTTCGCTTGTTTTTTTGTTCCACGAACTCTCACGAGTGTTTGCGGAAGGCCGACAGTGCGAAGGCGGACGTGTGGCAAGTCAGTCGTCGCCGGAAAAGGGAAAAACACCGTCTTCAAACACCGAACAAGGAGAAGAGAGTCGTAGGCGCAAGATGGAGAAGAAGAAACGGAAGAAGAAGCGGAAGAGCCGCTTGAACGGTTTCCCCAGGTGGGTTATCTCAACCGTTCGACGGTTCCCCGAAGGCTTGAGGGTATTCTCGACATTTCCACCCTATTTTTTTGAACTTGCGCAAAGGGCAAAAAAAGACATTTCCACTCCACGTTGGCTTCATCATAACGGCCGTTTCACTGTTTTGGATTTGAATGGAAATAGATTGAAAGGAAGGACTAAACAGGAAAGTGAAACATGGCAGGGGACCATCTGGGAAACTGCAAACTTGTGGGGGATTTATCAATATTTTAATAGAATACCGAAAATAACCCTAATATAGATGGTGGCAGTAACATGAGATGACATAGGGGCATAGGGCTATAATGGGCGTGAGCGCCCTAGCATAAGCATGAAGAGGATGAGTATGCCCTCCTCGAGGTGCAAGCATGATAATGCATGCTCAAATGCAAAAATGAGAGGATAAGTTAGGGATAACTTTTTATTTTTTACTTTAATTTGAATCTAAAATAAAAAGTTTTAAAAACCAGTGATGTTTTAAAAGTTTCAGAAATTTTAAAGTTTTTAAGGGATCAAAAGTATTGGAGGGACTTGTTATTACTTTTATATTTTTTATATATTAATCCTAAAAGCTATACTAATCCACATGAAAAAGATATCACCTTTCAAATAAGCTAGTTGGTATTTCATTTTCATTCCAAATAAGATCAAGAGATCAATCTCTTGCGAGTCAAATATCAAGTGATTAGTATGCATTTATAGAAAGAAATTAAAAAATTAAAATTGAATAAAATAAAACTCATAAAACTTATTAAAATTGCTTGCAATTCAATTGAACGCATGTGACTAGGGGTGTAATCGATTGAGTTCGAGCCGAGTAGTAGCGAGCTCGAGCTCGAGCTCGGCTGAAAATTCGGTACTCGATACTCGGCTCGAACTCGACCGAGTATTCATTTTATAGCTCGAGTTTGACTCGATACACAATTTGAGCTGCTCGAGCTCGCTTGATTAAGCTCGAAAATGATTATAAACATTATGCTCGAGCTCGACCCTTATTTTCATAATATATATATATATATATATATATATATGTTACTACTCGATTAGGCTCAAGAGCACTCGAGCCAAGTATCTAGATACTCGAACTCGGCTCGCTCGATTACTCGAGTCGAGCCCGAGTAGCTTGCGAGTAGAGGTGTATCATTTACACCCTCTACATGTGACCTCATTTTTTATAATTGACTACCATATACGAGCTTTTCCATATTTGTATTTCATCATTATTTCTAACAATAAAGAATGGACTACTTAATGTGTTTTATAAATATAGTGAAGAATATATACCAAAATAAAAAAAAAAATATTCAAAACTAAAGAAAATGAAACTCCATTTGATTTTCAAAACCAAATTAATTTCAGAATAATGAAATGGTTAGAAACTGTTTAGGATTTTACTTTCTAGAGAGATTCCTATCCAAGACATCATCACTCATGTCTAGCATATGAAATAACCCACACAAGGTTTAAATTAATCCAAGAATTTAAAAAAAAAAAATACAAAGCTCTTTTTGCTAAAATGTATGAAAAGATAGCTTCAATTACTTCCCTTGATTTACTTGAAATACTAAATCAAGTCCGGAAATCAACTACTTTCAATTCTCCAAGAAACAATTGAATATAATTTTATAACTAAGATCAACCTATTTCAAGCTCATTTGCACTACTTCAAGGACATGATATACTTCTAAAGGAAAAAAAGAACATGGGGATATACTTCTAACACTTCCATATACAATACATCTATTGAAGAACAAAACAATAGAATAAGCCATGATGGAATCTATATAAACTGAGGCAATGATGTGTCCCAATAAATTAATAAATCTTCAAATATATAACATGGATGACTACATCTATTATTTCCAAAAAATATTATTACAAATGTTTCATCAAAATGATCCTAATAATCTTGCTTTTACCATGATGTGTTTTTCTTAAAATTACCAAGCCCAAGGGGACTAAAGCTTCAAAGGGAACATCCAAATTATATTCAAAACAGGCTGGATAGCATAGGAAGTGGAGTAGTATTTAATCAAATAAAGTTAGAAGAATGGTTCTCTGAGGGAAATTCAGTCAAGAAAACATCGAAAGCGGTTCAAAAAAGATTTTGTTGGTCCACATAGTGAGGATGTATGTCTGAGAACGATGAACACGAATTATAAGTGGTTTCAGTACCCATGTGTGCATGGGTCCCACATGCCGCAATCGAGACGTGCGCATACTCTTGTCTTAGTTTAGCGGACCTATAAAAGATTTCACTCCTCTTGAAAAAAAAAATTTGTTGCAAACCAAGACAAACCTTTTATTTTAGGTTGTGAACACGGCTCAGAAACCTACAAAAATAAAAAGAAAAACCAAAAGTTCTTTCTACAACTATGTTAATAAAAAATCTACAATATATAGGAAAAAACCATAGTTAAAAATTGCAAATGCTTCTTTTGTGATAAACCAGGCCATTTTGCCAATAAATGTCGTTAAGGACAAATAAACTCTAAAAAAATTAAAAGTTTTAAAAGAAAAATTAGAGGAAGTTAGTCTACATGATCTAGAAAAATTAAAAGTTTATTACATAAAAACTATTTAATAAACAACGGAGTCTACTTGCAAGAATCCCTATTTAATAAACAATTATTTAAAGAAATTTCTCAATAAACCCTAGACCAAGGGCTTGCGGCTGAATTTTAAACTAATTTCTTACACAAAAGATATATTACCAAAGAAAATATATCATGGTTTATGGATTATTAGAAGGATAAATCCCTATGAAAAATAAAAATACGCAAAAATATATATAGTAAGAATTCCTACAATAATTCATGAATGTATTCAAGAAAAATATTAATGTTAGTTTCGATGGGAGCTATGAGATAATATTCACTTAATTTCATGCAAACACTCACATAATGAGCCAAACAAATAAGTGAAAGAAGATATATGAAATAAATAACCCAGTTTAGCATACCACTTGTCTACGTCTGCTGAGCCAAGCCCGGAGATAAAATTTACTAAAAGAAGAGAATAAACATGAGTACAATACACTCACTAATCTCACAAAGGTATATAAAAACCTTTTCTAGATAACTTGATTGCCACTCTCTCACCCACACAGCAGGGTCTCTTACTTCTGTGGCTTATCATAAATTTTAAAGCATGGTCTCTCACATAGACGTCTTTATGTTCCAACTATAGCACAATTCTCTTTTGGAATCTCCATGGTTTCTTAATTTGGACACCTTTCAAACTTGGAAGTTGCACCTCCAGTTGCGATTGAGCTTGCAATGCTGCTCGCCTGCTGATACTAACTGAGTTTTAGCTCCCATTGCAATGTGACCTCACGATGCCCCCAACCCTTTCGGTTGTGCCGGTCTAAGTCAATGCAGTCGAATTATCCTGATTTCAATCTGAAAGCAACTAGCTTGCCTCCTTATGTCATATCAACATTACTCTTTTCAAGGGTAGCGCCCCAATGGAGCGTCTCTATTTCACTATAGATAGTCTTAAAGATCTTCAAATCTTCTTTCCAAACTTGACCTTTATTCATCTTGACCTTTATTCATCATAGTTTCAGTCTTTACAATCTTCAAACTTTTTTTCATTCATTGAAGTTTGATTCTTCAATCTTGTTGTTACTAAATATGATTTTCATTTATCAAAGTTTAGTTCTTCACAATCTTTCAAACTTGATCTTCTTTCATCCAAGCTTGGGCTTCAATCTTCTTTATATATAATTGTGTCTTTAAATGGGTTCATCCATAAATAGCTTCAATTTTTTTTTTCAAATCAAAACTTCAAATTACTTTGTTAAATATGGTCTTAAGAATCTTCCTTGCTTGCTTTTGCCTTTTTTTAATTTGTGTCTTCATGTAGCTTCGCACAAACAAGGCTTCAAATAATTTTAGCCTCCAAATAGTTGATCTCTCATGATTGATACACTTGCCAAAGATAGATTGTATTTTCATTCAGATTTTTTTTCCTCATGGCTATTTCTTGCACTCTAAGAGAGATCATCCAAGTTGATGCATTTGCCAATAATAGCTTCTCCGAATATTGTCTTCATGCTTCTTTTGCCCTATTATTATGATTAATATGTCATTTTCACATGCGTCAAATAATGCCAACATGGAGCTCTAACTCTAACAATTAAAATTACCCCGAATGAACGAGAAGAAATTAATAGGCCACATTCATATAGAGAAAATATGTTTTCTCATCAAAGCACTCTGAAGAGAAGGAATTGATTCACCCCCTAACCAAGGCCATTCTAGATAATTGACTAAACTCAGGACCTAATAATTAATATGGTTATTCCAGTAATTCAAGCTAATCTTGCCTACCAAAAATTAAAATTTTTCTTTAAACCAAAGATATTATATTTCTTTAAGGGACATTCATTTGCCAAAAACCATAAATATCATTCAAGATTAATTTAAACCTTTTGACCTTACAAAACCAGGATCTATTCCCTATACAATCTCTTATAGGTAACACTTAAGTTGTCTTCAAGAATGAAGACTGATATTAGGAGAAAGCAGTCCACATTCTCCCAGTAAAACAAGAAGCACCATTGAGGGTCAATACTTTGATGGAAAAATATATAAAAAAAAAAAATTGATATTTTAATCAATACATGAACTACTTTTAATTTTATCTCTTCTCATTTGACTCCTTCCTTGGAAAAATACTTTTGCTTGGCCAGTATAATTATATAGCTTTAGATGGTAGTTCACATGCTACCACATATAAAACAAATGAATCTATAAGACTTCCAATTAAATCATGAAATGACCATTGAATTTTTTACTCAAAATGGAACAAAACATAGAGACATATGTATTTTACTCAAAATGATCTCTTATAGCATCATGGTCCTTATAATGTCATTAGTTTAGAATTAAGTATTGCAAATTCTCCTGTTGGAATTAGAATGTAGGATGTTTCAGACACTTAAGAGATCTCCACAGCAATTAGCATGAGGTATTTGACTAGATAAACATGCATTAGAAAAAATTAAAGAAGATGTTGACATTGTTTTGGTCAAAATAAATGATGATCAAGTTATTGGAGCAAAGCTAACCATTAAAGCAAATTCAATTATGAAGTTGAGACCCTAATTAAGCAAAGCAGGGAATACAATAAATTTAGTTCTAAATGCCAGTGGATCAATCAAGCTAGTACCTCTTCAATTATCATGAGGAGATGGCCAAAATTTATGCAATTACAAATGATATGAAGTTACTTCAGGAGTTGTTTGGTTACCCGTAAATAAGTGTAATGTAATTTGATTTATAGGTAAAATGGTAACATGGGTTTTTTGGTTATCTGTAAATGCAAAGTTACCGTAATTCAAATTACAGATTTATAAGGTTTTACTGTATTTTGAATTATGGCTAATTTGGCTGTAGCTCAAAATGTAGCAATGTAAAACACTATTGGGGCTCTACTCTTTTTCAAAGAATTGGGGATGCTACTCAACTAATTGCTCACTGCCACTGGCCACTATGCTAACTGGACTCTGGCCATCGTTGCCGGCCTGCCGGGGTCAAGCCACCGCCCGCGGCGTCGACCGGCCAGATTCCCCGCCACCGCCCAGTGGTCGGCCGTAGTCCGGCAATGACCCCAGCGGCAGCCCGGACTCCGGCAACCGCCGGCCGGTCGGCCGGGTGGGTGGTATTGTATTCATTGCTTAAATTTAAATTTGACTTTTTTTTTCTAGTATGTTAAACAAAGATGATAATAATTAAAATAGTATAATATATATAATTATAAGCAGTTTAAAATAAATTTGTGAAATCCCAATTAATTAAACCCCTTGTAATTAAAAAAAATAATTTTTTTTTATCAAAATTGTAGGGATTTTTATCTAATTATTGTTTAAACTTTTTTATTTGTGAGAAATTTTATTTGCATCGATATATGGTTAAATTGTGTTGGTTGAGAAATTTACATTAATTTAAATCTGTAAATGAAATATATTTTCAATAAATAAAATCTGTTATCATAAATAAATAAAATAGATTTTAAATGAAATATTAAAAAAAAATTATAAAATATAAAAAATTATGAAAAAAAGGCTGTTATGAAGAATTAATTTATAAGTCTAAGTTATGAAGAATTACAAGAGCTTCCATGAACCATTCCGAAGGCGGTTCAAAAATACCAACAATATAATTCTATTGTCACCAAAAAATGAGTAATTACATTCACCACTTTTACAATAGAAAGATATTAACTCCCTTCTCTATTAAGTGAGGGATCGAAAGATCAACTCATTCTTATAATATTGATGTGGGTGACTTGCCCACTTTATAATTTTCATGCTCATAAAATCATATCAAAATAATAATTAAATATTTCCTTGAAAAAAATATGCATAAGAAATTCGCTTTTATTATTTGCCCAATGAAAAGATTCAAATTAAAACATTTCTACCAAATAATGATTAATGTTATTTTAACGTAAAATAATAATTTAATAAATGGCAATTTAAAAAGAGGAATTTTATATATTTATATTTATTTATTTTATTAAATAATTTCTTTGATTTATACGGATTGATATTCGTATATTTATTTGAGATATAAATCCATACGTATAAACATGTGTACGCAACCTTCTTATGCAAAAATATTGTTTTGGGGGGAAAAAAAATTAAATATGTTTTTATACAGTTATTTATTTATTTATTTTATCAAACAAATATTCTAATTATACAAATGATAGAAAGTGCATTGTATGCGTTAAACATAAATATAAAACCGGATTTATTACTTTAGATACAAATCTATTTATGCCTCCATGCCGCCATACCATAAAAGAATTTGTGTTTTAATTTAATTATTTTAATTAAAGCTTTAATATTTATATAATATTTTATTTATTTTATAGCCATCTAATGTATAATAATATAATAAATCCAACCAACCCTTCATTGAAGATGTAGCTGGTTGCCATATTCATCTCTCAGCTGGGTTTGAAAGTCCACTCTCATATATATATATATATACATCGACTAATATGTTTCCTTTCTCATTGTCTCAAATTTTGATATATTTTAAAAATTTTTAAATTATATTTAAAACAAGTTTGGACATCACAAACCATATGAAACAACAATAAAGGAAGAGATGAAAAGGAGGAAAGGGGGATAGAAGGTTTATTTAGAGTAGTCTGATGAAAGTCATTGGTTTTCTCAAGCATAGCAAAGAGAAAAATATTCAATGATATGTTTAAATTTATTAGTTTTTTGTCTTTAATATATATATAATGTTTTAATATTTTAAGTTGTTCCTTGAAATACTCATAGGTTTAAAATTTCAAACAGTAACATAATAAAATTGTGAATAAACTTTGAATATATAGTTCTTTGAAACTCTTTAAATGGAAGTTCATGTACATTGTACAGCAACACCCACCTCAGTCCTTCCCATTTATGGACATCTCACAATCCAGAGTTCATATCTTTTGTACATCACTTATTACTATCACTGATCACTGATCACTGATCACTCTCTCTGTGTCACTGCATGCTCTAAGGACAAAATCAATTAATACAAACTGATCAGCCAAAGAGATGCGCTTCTTTAATTCCATGTCCTTCATGTATTTTATTTTGTATCTAAAGCCTCTGATCTCATTAATTATCAGTAATTTGCTTCTCTTCATATCTAACTTATTATTGTACATACATTATATATCTATATATATTAATTTGGGAAGATATGTTCTTGATTGAAAGGAGGAAATTAATTAAACATAGAGACCAAACTACATCAGCACTCAAAGATAATACAAGCATGATATCTAGTAACTAAACACACGGATAATTAAAGCTGAAGAACATAATATATAGCTTCAAAATATTCCACTTCTCTTGTAGCTCTAACTCCTTTCCATTCTATCCATCTTCCATGCTTCATCAGATACTGCATGAATCATCAATCAGAAGTAGAATTGAAGTTAAATGTTACAGTACCCACCTTTTCTCATATACTGAGTTTATATTATTGTGTAGAAAACTGAAAAACCAGGACTAAGAGCTCTCTCTCTCTCTCTCTCTCTCTATATATATATATATATATATATAATGGAACAAATATATAGAAATAGAGAAAGTAAACCAAGAGCAAAAGAATGATACAAGGTAAAATTAAATGGAACAAATTAATAACACACAAGCACTCAACACACAGAAAACAGAACTCAACTACTGTAAAAAATAAAGAATGGCAAGAGTAAAACAGTGAGAGGAAAAACAGAACTAAACTCATTATTGAATAGGTTATAAAGATAGGAACATATATAACAGTAGCAGTCTTAGAAGAAAAGGAAGAAGAATATCAGTGAAAAAAAAAAAATACACAGACAGTGAAACCAAAATCAAGAGTAATAATAGCAACAAAACAAACATATATAATACACAGAGAGCAAGAAGTAGAAGAAGAAGTAGTAGTAGTAGTATCAGAGGAAGCAATGGTGTTACTGGTACATTAGCAGAAGTAAAAGAAGAAGAAAAAGTAACACTAATCAAAGAACAAGAATAACAAGTATTACCAGTATAGTAGGACAATACAACAAAGTAGTAATATTGGAAGTATATGAAAAAGAAGAACAAGAAGAAGATATATTCACACACACACCCACACACACACACACAGAGAAAGAGAAAGAGAAAGAGAAAGAGAAAGAGAGAGAGAGCTTACTTACATGGTGGAGCAGTTGAGAGAAGGATTGATAGGAATGGTGAGGTGAAGCTTGCAAAAAGATGGCAAATGTTTAGCTCTGTCAGGATTAACACCAAAAGAAGGTCCAGTATCTTTGAAGCACTGACAAAGCTCCCTTCTTGACTCCACCGTCTTTGCCATCTTCTTCAACCCCTGCGCGCTCTCACAGCACTGCGCGCTCGGATTTTCCGGCCCGTCTCCGATCAGGTACGGCCCACATGGTATCAGCGCGTTCACCGCATCACCACATGACAGTACTCCCTTTGCATGCTTCGCCATCACCAACGTCCCCACCATGCATGCCACTGCCATGCAACTCCACCATGATAATGATGACGTTGCTTCTCCCTTCTCCTTCTTCTTCTTCTTCTTCTCCATTCTTCAAAACCCTAACCCTAACCCTAACCCTAACCCTAACCCTAACCTTAATTATGGTAATGAGAGAGTTGTGTGATTTTTTTCTCAAGCTAATTAGGAGCTATTTATAGTGGTTTGAGTCACAGTGTTTGGTTTGGGGTTTAAATGCACTTACCTTCTTGGAATTTGTAGTTATAATTAATTTGCTCCATTTCCAGTTTTAGATTTTTTTTTAATGATTTTAGTGATTGATTAATATGGATTTTTATTTGAAATGTTTGTGATATTAATTTATATATCTCAAGTAGCAAAGAGGGAACATACGAAATACCATATCATTTATCTATGTAATCTATGGCATATGATCCATCGGACTATATCTTTTTTGAGTGTTACGAGTAATTTAATTTCTCATATTTGCTCTAGCTTCATTATATTATTATTAGAGGATATTGATGGCACACCGTATTTGTTTGTATTAGTTTCTCTGTATTCACTTTCATTTTTTATAACGGTATTTAATTTTTAATAAAATAGAATTTTATCTATTTTTATTAAAAATTAAAATTGATAATAATGTGAAGTTACTCATAGAAACATAATTATATTATTATTATATATTAAAATTAATTATACGTATAATGTAATTTTAAAAAATAGCAAGGCAAATTCCACCACTTTTTATTAGGTTATACAATTTTGAGGGTTTTCAGCTAATATTGTATATAGATGTGCAATATTAAAGAACTATTTATAATGAAATTAAACTATTGCATCTGGTTATGAAAGGTCTCATGAACTTTAATTATACAAATAAATAATTCATTTAAAAAATTTTCATTATTAATACCATATTTAATACAAACAAAATAAAATTGAATAATAATTTGCCTTTCTCCCTTGAATTATTTATTTTATAACTAACAAGTAATAATGAATGTTATATCATATATTACATGTCATATAATTAAAAAATAACTTATAGTTCTAAATAACAGTTAAAAATATTTTTATTTACTTAATTATAAGTATAAAATTTCTCATGGCATAACGAAATCATAAAATACTTTTTCCTTGCTTTCCTTTGAAATATTATTTATTGTTCTCATATTAATTTTCCCCAATATTTAATGTAAAACCAAATAAAAAATTTCTATTTTCCAACGACTGTTAGTTCTCATTGAAAGGACTTATTAAATATTTAATCTAAAATTCAAATAAATGCCCTTAAAAAATTAATGTCATTAAATCTTTTGTTAATAACAATAATGCATTTGTTAATGTAAACTAAAACAAGTTTAAAAAAAAATTTATTTTCAAAACACTCTTGGAGCATATTATACGGTTGGGGGTATTTATTTTGGCGTAAATGGAGAGAAGTGAGAGAAAATAGACTGATTTTTTCCATTTATGATGTTATTTCCTCTGAAGTGAGACTTAAACAACTCCAATATTTTTTATACTGAAGTGGGGGAAGTGTGCTTTCCTTCACTTCCAAAGACTTTCAAACATGATACCACTTATACCAAAATAAATACTAGAATTGAAAAAAATAAACACGGTATGAAATAGACATTTCTTACAAAATAAACGGAGAAAGTGAATAAGCATTTCCATCACTTCCCTCATTTCAAGAAAATAATGCTTTTCTCACTTCTTGACTTTTTTAAATTTAGAAAAAAATCAACCCGCTTACTTTTTTAAATATATGTATAGATGTATATATTTTAATATAAATTAATATAATATTATAACTGAACGTTATTATAATTCTTAGGTTTTAAAAAAAATTAAAAAAAAAAAGTAAATATTATATTTTATTATAATTCTTTAGTGTTAAAGGAAGAGAACGGTTGCAATGAATAAAAGTTGTTGGAAGATTTATTGTGAACCTCTCTATTCAAGAAGAACTTTAGAAAAACGTGAGGAGAATGCAAGGGATATCAGTGTTTGAACATTATGGTAACTAATATTTAAATTTGGAAAAACATGGGAATGGTTGTGAGGTCATGCATGCATTGATTATTTGTATCTTAGCTAGGTTGGCAGGCGGTTTAATGGTTATTAAATATAGGGCCATTAATTCAATTCAATTCCTATCAAAAAAGAATATAAATGACAGGTATCCATACATAGTTTCATTTTGGCTCTTATTTTTTTTGCTTTTATATTTATCAAAAATTAATTAATGTATTCTTAATTTTATAAAATCTGGTCAAATTTAATTTCTTTTAATTAATGTGCCAACGCCTACTACTTTGCAAGTAGCATTGTTGTTCATATCACATAACTCTATCTGCAAGAGCTTCAAATGTGGAAATTCAATCACTATTAGGAATTCAGTCATATATAGAAACTCCTACTTCAACAATAAACCAGTAGTGGCATCTGTTTCGACAACTTCATGGAGAACTTCGCTTGATAAATATAGATTGAACGTCGACAATTGTTTTGAGATCATCTCGTTTTTCTTGCCTTCACTCATTGAGGTTTTTTTTTTTTTTTTTTTTATCACATTTTGATTAAGATGGCAAAAATCTTGATTTTCCACAAAGTGAAGTTTGTGTTGCTACCAAACTTCTTAATTTCTAATTTTATAGTCAACATCATCTCTAACATAAAATTTTTGAATGAATAAAATTTATATTATGATATAGAGGATCTATTTTTAGTGGCAAGTATATATATATATATATATATCCAAAATTAAACCGACTATCGTGTCAGTTTGTTAGGATAAAGAGACAATAATGTAATTGAGCAATATAGGATATTATAAATTTTAAATTGAAAAAAATCCAAAATTTTACGAGGTATGGTTTTAATACCTACATCCACTAAAATAAGAGAAAAATATTTCACTATGAAAAAAGTAGTTTTATAATTGAAGGTAACACTCAAAAATCTATCAACTAAAAAAAAAAAAAAAAAAACAAAAAAAAAAAACCCACAAAGGTGGATTCAATGTTCCATGCAATTCATACATCTATCTCAAAAGATGCGAGATAAAACTATGTATAGGTGTAAATAAAATTCTAGTATTAGTACCAAGGATTGAGTACTAATCTAGGGTTTAGCCATGATAATTTTTCAATAATAGTGTTGAAAAAATTAAGACATACCTAACATATTAAAACTATTAATATATTTATATATAGGTATAATTTTCTAGCGCCCAAACACACATATACACACACACATATATAGTTTATATTAATAATTAAGTGTATTTTTTCATGTAATTGGTCCTAATGTTGTAGTTTTCTACTCTCAAAATATTCAATATAGTTCTTATGTTTTCTTATTTTATTGATTGAATTGTCGACAATGATATACAACTAAAGCATCTCATCAAAAACTTAGAGACTAATCAATTGCAATTTAGTTATGTATATTTACACATACTCTTATACACATACTCTTCTACCACATATAAATAGAGTTTTTTTAATAAAGTGGATAATCCACTACTTTACATGATAAAAACCAAAATGTACAACGAAATAGACAACCAAACAAACACAACGTAAAAACAAAAAAACCAGGCAGGAAAAAATATAAAGCATAGGAAAAAAAAAGAAGAAGAAGAAGAAGAACAAAACAACACAGTATTAGAAGGCAATCACCATAGGTGAAGTTTTCAATATTGAGATAATATTTGTGAAGAGATAAACTTAAAAATTATATATTTTTTTTTTCAACACATTATTTATTATTATTTGATTGTTTATATTTTAGAGAAAGGTCTGTCTAAATGAAGAATATTGATATTAACAAAATTAATTAACTCTATCTTATATGTTTTATACTTTGGATCATTTCCTTCAATGTGGCAAAGGCGATCATGATTCAATTACATAAAATATTTCATGTATTTTGAATTATTTGTCAAATTCTTTAAGTTTTTATATATCTAATTTTATATACCTTACTGATGATAATTTTACATATCTAAGTCTTTAAGTTTAAATATATAATAAAAATGATTTTTTATGAAAAGTTCACTAATCGAATATATATATATATATATAATTTATTTAGGCCCTGTTGGGTTACAAAATAAAAAAATATGGCATAATAAAAATTATGTAGGAAGTGCAAGTGATTATTACAAAAATTGTGGAATATTTTATTCTTACAGAATGAGTGTTTGGTTAATAAAATAAAAAAATTATTACAGAAATATTTTACACACTTTACTTTGCTGTGAGAAAAAATCACACACTTTACAATGAGAAAATATTTCATTTTGAGTGGAATATTTTTTTATGCCATAACACCAATATTATGTAGCAATTTTATAGTCTAAATTAAGTATCCAAACATCCAATAAGGCATAATTCTTAAAAAATATTAAATTATGGCATATTATACAGATTATACCATAATTTTGGTTTATTCAAATATGGCTTTAAAATTATTGAAAAATAAAATATTTGGTTGCCTCATAAAATTAATTTTTTAATAAATTTGTGCAACTATATTTGATACCAATCAATTTCAACGTATTTCTAATTTGGGAGCATCTTTAGCACAAAGTATGCTAATCCTATGTTTAATTAAATTCCAAATATCTTGTAAAATAGATTCAAATTGTGGCAGATATATAATATGAACTAATGTCTTTTTATATAAAAAGAGTTTTTTTTTTGTAAAAGCTTAAGCAGAATTATTCATGATAAAATCATTATCCAAATGAATTATAATAATATTATTGCCAATAATAATACTATTCATGTTTATTTCGAATTGCGTTGAACATATGACTCATTAATTACTCCTAGAAAAATAAATTTTCATATTGCTAAAAAACTATCTAATAACTTATATATATATATATATATATATATATATATATATATAACCCAAATCGAGGTCTTTACATTGAAAATCTAGAAAAATTTACAATAGCCATTAGATTTACATTTAACAGTTATAATTCATTTAGATAAAATGATAAAAAGTGACAAATAGTATTAAACTGTAAAAAACAGTAACAAAAAACATACACTATTTTGTATAGTATTCATATAAATAATAACCACTCGGTCATAATTCAATAACTTTCAATCAATATTTATAATGAACAATATTCTCCATATTTACTTATATATATATATATATATAAAAAGGAAAGAAGTTTTTGTACAAACATTTGGGTTAATTTAGAGTTGAAGCCGGACCGGATTAGCTTGGCCACTTATTAGAAACAAACAGCTAAACCAATATTGTGGTCAAGGCTAACCATGTTCCTCCATCTATTAAAAACAAACTGTGAGCTTCAAAAATTTGGAAAAAAAAATCCAAGGTATAAAGAGATTTGATCAATTATTATAACAAAATAAATAAATAAATGTGTAACTTGTGCATTTTAGGACAAAGGAATGTTTTGTTTTTATTTGTTAAACATGTTTTCTAAAACAATTGAATGAAGTTTTTAAACAAACATGATGTAAACATTTTATTTATTTATTTATTTATTATTAGTATATATGAGCTTCATGTTTGTCACTGTTATTCTCTTGATGGTACTTACTCCATTGCCAAAATATTACACATGCCATTTGAATTAGGAATGCAAGTGGGGCAGGGCGGGGAATGGAATCCCCATCCCCATCCCCATCTCCGCTTCCCACGGGGAGGGCATTCCCCGCCTCAAAATTCCCCACGGGGGAGAATTTCCCCCCACCCACTCCCCCGCGGGGATCCCCACGGGGTCAGGGAATCCCCTCCCCACCAAAATTTTTCTATAACATATTTTTATACGCATCATATATGAAATAAAAAATATACAAAATATTTTTCAAAATAAACATAATATAATGTAGAATGAAAAAATTAATTATTACAAATAATATAAACTTTGAAAGTAAATTAAAAATACAAATTCATTAATAAAATTCATATACAAAAACTAGTATAAACAATTTTATATTTTTATTAATTTTTTTCATTCTTTAAAATATTTTAAATAGAATCCACTACCGCTAGCATTTGATATAATAGTTTAACCTTTAATAATAAATAAAATTGTAAGTATAAAATAAAATTATAAATAATATCAAAATCAAAAATAAAATTATATGAAAACCATATTTTTAAATATTGAATTTTTTAATAATTAAAATTAATCACATGATATATAATAATTTAAAAAATCTTGAAATCCCCATGGGGAGCGGGGCGGGGACCACTCTCCCCGTCCCCGCCCCGCTAGTCGGGGATGGGTTTTCCCCCATTCCCCGCCTTGCGGGGAAGCTACTTCAGGGAATCCCCGCACCGTCGGGCGGGTCCCCAGTTGCATCCCTAATTTGAATACTTAATATTGTTTTTAATAGAGACAACAATATTAAGTAAATGATATTACAATAATGGAATCAAACTTTTATGAGAAGCTGGCACCTTATCAAACAAAAAATTAAAATAAAAAAAATTCAGTTTTAGTTTAAGGTGGCTGTATATTAAAATGTTTTAAATAATATGTTTATTTTGCTTAACAAATTTTTAAAAATAAATAATTAAACATTATTATTTCTTAGGATTCAATGAAAGTATGATACTATATCATATTGTATATATCCCCTCAAATCAGAAATTGCCAATCAAATTATAAATTATCACATCAGAACTTTTTTTTCTTTTTCTTTTTTTAATTTTTTGTATGTAAATCCTAAATCTAAACTTGTAAACAATAAACAAGAAATTTGTGCCTAAATCATATTTTGTAAAGGGTTTGTTATTTACTTTTTAGTATTAAAAGATTAGGTTTTTAGAATTTTGGGTATAGGATATTATAGTATGTGGTTTAAAATTAAAAATGGGTCTTTTTGTACATTATAAAATTAAAAGATTAATTGCATGTCATTTTTTGTTAGTTTAGTTTCTAAACCTAAAATTAAGTCTATTTAATCTTTAAACTAAAAATGTAAAGAAAATGATAGTTACAGATTATAATTTTAAAATTACAAATAAAAAATAGCATCCAATTAATACAAACATGGGAACAAAATTAGACAGTTATTAAGATTCAAAATTTTTGAAGAATCAATTATGAAAATATACTTTCCCATATACACTAGCTTTGGTAGATAGTTAGTTAAAAACATTTTTTATAAAAAATAGTTTATTTGTGCAAGATGATTACAACAAATATAAATATAGTTTAAAGTAAGGCAAATAATTAAAGGTTCAAAGAATAAAAAAATAAAAATTAATTGTAAAACCTCAATTATCTGCCACTTGTTTTATCACATTCTCATTCGTTGCCTAAAACTCCTCTAACAAGATAATAACAGCGATTCTATAAAACAATATATATATTTTCATACTCATAAAAAATATAAGGGAAAATTACTGTTCACCCATCGTGAATTTCAAAACTGGCCAAAAACCCCCTCCTTTTTTTGCACACCGCGGACAGCCCCTCCGTTATAGTTTGGTTCCTTTCTACCCCCGTCTGTCACATGAGAGGGGTCCGTGTTATGAAAATCCATTTTTGCCCCTGCAAATGGTGGGAAAAAACCCCGCCCGATCACATCATGTCATGTCTCACATTTACGCATACATATGTGAGCTTTTTCCCCCTTAATGGTTTCTTGTTCGCATAGAGAGCTTATAAGGCGAATTACATATTTTTGTTCTTGTTCTCCTTTTCCTTCTGCTAAGTTGGTTTTTGGATTTGAATTCCTCCGGTCACCCGATATTATGGAAAGTTTTTGTGCCATTGCTAGATACAACGGGGAGGGACGAGTGCTGACGTTCACCGCGTCAACTGAATGGGCGTCAGTGTTAGGTGAGATTTGTGAGCGCTGGGGTCTCGATGTTTGTCGCGCGAGGGTGAAGTTCATCACACCCGATGGACATAATACGGTTTGCCCAATAGAGAACGAGGTCGACTTCCAGCGCATGTGTCATGTGTTCTCCATCCTCAAAGTCGGTGTAGTCGATATGGTTGTCGAGACGGATGACGTGCCACGGCAGCCTTCTGAAAACGAGTTATTGTCGTGGTAATGCGTTGCTCTAAAACAATTATGCAGTTGTACGTCAGTTAGTGTTTAATACTACCATTATCTGTATTAAAGAATGAATTATCCGTTTAAATTTGGAGTCTCCGATTAATTTATAATGTTTCTGTTTAACCTGTCATATACCGTTTGCATTATTACATCTCTGTTTAACTATGTCTGTTAACGTGTAAATATTAACTTCTGCGTTTAACTAAGTGGAGTTTATGCTTAAATTCTGATCGTTTGCGTTTGAACTGAAGTGTTGGCAGGAATTCGGAATCTGGGAGCGCTTCTGTCCCACCACATGGCGACCCGGATGGTGTCGCATGCCTGCCATCGTCGTCAGATCAACATGAAGTGTTGTCGTTGGACGTCGGACAACGTTTTGATGGCGTTGAACATTTCCGAGATACACTTCGAAATTTTGCTATCAGTCGGAATTTTGATTTCAAATTCGTGAAGAACGAAAAATACCGGGTCACTGTGGAATGCGCGACCGGTGGATGTCAATGGCGCGTTCACGCATCAAAGGAATATAATAGAAATACCTTCAGAATCAAGACAATAGACCCGACGCACACCTGCGGTGGTGGAATTGGCTCGGCGTCACACCCGAAAGCGTCCAAAAAATGGGTCAGCGCACGAGTGATTCAGAAGCTGAAGGACCGGCCCTTGTACAAGGCCATCGACATTCAGAAGGACATGTTGCGGGAGCATGGTGTCCACATTCCATACAAGTAGGCTTGGCTGGGAAAAGAGCATGCCCGGGTGATCCTCGACGGCAGCGACATCTCCAGCTACGATCTGTTGCTTTGGTACGTCCATAAGGTGGCTGAGACAAACCCCGGCAGCATCGCGTTTGTGGAAAGAGACGGTGAGCGTTTTAAACGTGCGTTCTTCTCTTTCAGCGCGTACATTTTGGGGTTCAAGCGGGCATGCAGGCCGCTGCTGTTTGTCGATGGTACTCACATCTTTGGAAAGTATCGGGGTACTCTCTTGGGTGCCACAGGCAAGGATGGGAACAATGGCTTCTTCCACGTCGCCTTCGCTATTGTCGACAACGAGACCGACGCCAATTGGACGTGGTTCATTTTCAAGTTAGGTGATGCTTTATACGACGAAGGAGACTACCAAGAGACAATTACATTCGTTTCGGATAGGTCAAAGGGCCTTGTGAACGCTGTTGCGAGAGTTTTCTCTTCATCCCCGCACGCGTACTGTCTTCGGCACTTGGAGGCTAATTTTATGAAAGCCAATGGCAGACTTGGGAAGGCATTGAGGGAGGAGTGCTGGTCCATATGCTTTCGTATCACGTGGGCTACGACGGCTAAAGAATTCGATGACACCGTCAATGAACTGCGGGCCGCATCACCCGAAGCGTTTCAGTGGTTGATTCACAAATCCGACATGTCACACTGGTCGAATTATCTGTTCAAAGGTGACCGATGGGGCGAGATGTATTCGAATGTAGCTGAGTCGTTCAATGCGTGGATCAAAGAAGCTCGACACCTACCGGTGACGAAAATGGTCGACGCTATAAGGTATTCGAAGTTTAAATACATGTAACGCTTAAGCTTACCCGTTACCCTTTAATGTTCGTTATCTGTGTTTAGCATGCACTGTCCGCAGTTTGATACCGTCGTCGGTGTTTAATATTCACATTAACCGTTTAGTCCGGTAGAATCCTGTGTAAGATAACAAATGTAAATATCATTCTCTCCTTTTAAATATCGTCGTATATGTTTTTCTTCTTCGTTCTTTAGTTTATTACTGTTCTGTTTACTCCGATGTAGTTGTGTTTAAATATTCATATATTCGCGTAACTTTCTTTAAGATATCCGATATTCGTTGTGCAGGTACAAGATGATGCGCATGTTATGCACTCGCCGTGAGTAAGCGAACAAATGGGAGACTTTCTTATGCCCGGACATACATTCAAAGGTTGAGACGCTTGTGCAGGATAGCCGAAGTCTTCACGTTGCTCGCTGTCTCGGTGATCGTTACGAAGTTATTGACCAGTGCAGTAACTCTGTAGACCTTGCCAGTAGAACTTGCTCATGTCGCAGATGGCAAGTTTATGGCATCCCGTGCAAACACGCTTGCGCTGCGATATTGCTGACGGACAGCAATGTTCATCGTTTTATTAGCGATCACTTCACCGTCGACACTTACAAGTTGGCGTATAAGGAAGCTATATTTCCCATACCCGACAATGAGAGGCCCACGGACAACAATCGAGATCAGCTTTTGCGGCCGCCTGTGACGAGAAGGCAACCTGGGCGTCCTAGACGAAGGAGGATCGAGTCGCAAGCGTTTGATGTCCGCGAGGTACATTGCAGCCGCTGTCACGCGTCCGGTCACAATCGTAGAACTTGCAATGAAAGTGTCGACGATTAGGCTTCGTAAAAGGATAATCTTTAAAGAGCACACATTTATTTGGTTATGACGCCCTGATATTTAAACACAGAATAAACGAATTTCGTTGTATGCACTGAATTTTTAATCGAATAAACCTAATGTTAAATGGTGACACAAATTGAAGCGTACGCTGTGAATGTTAAACGGAAAATCTTGATAATAAACGATAACCAATAACGTTAAACAGGCACATCGCTTGTTGTCATTCTTTTGTATTTGAACTTCGGGAACGAATGTAAGATAGAGACGCATAAACAGAGACGTTCTATTTAAACAGATACGGCGGCGAGTTTTACACATCTTCTGCGAAATGTTTAACGGAGACGTTGTATGGTACACGTAGTGGTTAAAATGTTACACACAATGCTTGATATTTGAAGAGTTCATTGTGAGTTTAAAGCATGTATTGAGTCCGAATTAATGACGACAAGAAGTCATTAATTCGAAATCCCAGTACGAATGCTAATTCATTACTAATTATTGGTGCAATTACATTTGAATTCAAATTCCACACGTAAGCATCAATGCACCGACTACGTTAGGCGAACTTCCGTCCCCTAGACTTCTATTTAAACAATAAACGGAAATCAAAGGCACATCCACATATTACACACAGAGAAAGAAGTATGTACAAGTCCCTTCTCAACGAGCTCTGCAGAGAACCCGCCGGCCGTCGCCGGAGTACTCAACCGTCAGGGAGGGCCCCGACCACATCCCCGCCTTCTTGGGCACGGTGTCGGTTGATGGGACCACTTACTACAGCCCTTACCCTGCGAAATCACCGAAGGACACCCAGAACACTGCGGCCGAGGTGGCGTACAGTGACCTCCGTATTCCATACCCTGCGAGGATGAATACACCTCCCGCTGCTACCGCCGATCGATTATGTGGAGGTAAGTCATACCGTAAGATCTCTGCGTCCATGTTTGAAAAATTTATTTATTTTCTAAATTGCAGGGCCTCGCACCGCAACGCCTTCAGATGCAGCGCCTTCACTTACCCGCGAGCACTCCAACAGCGAAGAGTTGGAGTGCTTTCTGGAGGACATGCTCGTCGAGCTTGCGGAGAAGGAAGTCGTCCTCTCCGAAAAACTCGACCGAATAAGAACCCGCACGGCCCAAGTGAAGAAGCTGATCCAGGGACTGAAGGCGAAATGATAATGTTTTTTTCAGTTTTTAAATGTATAAATTAGTATGCCTACGCTGGTTGCAATAGAACTCCGTTTCAACTAGAAATTTTTTGAAGGAAAGAAATTTGTTCCCCTGTTATGTTTTGATTTTTAAACCGATACGTGTATATTTGAACATCGGCACTAAATTATAAACGTCGACGTCTGTAAAAGGGGGGGCCACAATATTTAAAAAGCGCGAGTGTTTGTAAATAGTGAGAATAGTATTTACACAGAGTCCTTGATGTGTGAAGAAGACAATTCAAACATACACATCGAATGCTAAGTGAAGACGCATGCTAATAAGCGGTGACATACAATGTTAAACAGAGAGAACCCTCGTTCTCATTCGTCGATAGTTAACCGCAGATATCGAAAGTTAAACGGTAAAGTGTAAGGGCAAGTGATGACGGTTATATTTAAACAATGATGAGGAGTTTCGCCCAGTGAATTCGCACTCATAGATTAAATACAACATTGCTGTTTACAAAATAGGTTCAAAACCAGAAAAATTGCATTGGAAAATGCTGAAACGTCGCATGCATAAATGGAGTTGAATTTAGGCTAGTTACGGTATAACGTAGTCAGGGAAACCATGCAATGTGAATTTATTATTAATTACTCCAATTTAATGTTGAAATGCGAGTCAGTAAAGCGTGAACGTAACCGATGCCATTTACTATATTCCATTTATTTCACCGAAAACCAATGCCTTTTTTTTTTCACAAATAGTTATGATTGTATGTAAGCATCAAGCCGAAACAAGATACAGACGCAAATATTATCCACATCCCACAACAATGTTTAAGTCACGTCTAGCCGAATTTTGCCAGATGACACGCCGGCCCTCGCCGGAGTACACCACTCTCCGTGAAGGCCCCGGCACCAACCCCGTCTTCCTGGCCACTGTGACGGTCGACGGGACCCCTTTCTCCGGTTCTTCATCTGCGGAAAGCGTCGAGCAGGCGCAGAACATTGCTGCCGAGGTGGCGTTCAAGCAGCTGTGTCCTTCAGGCAGCGTGGAGATTACCAAGGCCCTGGTTGCTGATGATGACGTATCTGACGCAGGTACTGCATACTGTAAGACTTGTCAGTTGAGTGTAAAAAAAAAAAAGAGCCTCCTTCCATACGTAAACCTTCAACTCTTCATTGCAGGGCCTTCATGACCCGTCGGGGATTACACCAGTGGTGAAGAGTTGGAGTGGGTTTTCGAACACCTGGTCCGTGCACTAAACGCAAAACTTGAAGGAATAAAAGATCGAAAGGCACGTGTGGAAAAGATGCTCCAAGATTTGAATGATAAGAAAAGGGGGGAGTGAGATTATGTTCGAGTTGATGTGGTTTGTAAATTGCACCATCTAAATGGAGTTCTCTATATTTAAACGAAGTCGTCTGAATCCAAACGTAATCATTAATATTTAAACAACGTAATCTATATTTAAACATACAAACCTAAACGGTCATTTTTGTTACTGACAGCATGAATCATAAGCCAATATTAATTACTTTCACCATTAATTATGAAAACTAAAATCAGTCTGACATCTATTTCAAATTCATGTAATTTCCGTTGCGAGAAGCGTAAGTTGTGGATATTTGTTAAGCAATTATTGTCACATGGAATGAAATAGCAAACGGAGACTCGTACAATTACACGGGGAGTCTAAAGAGTGAACTGCACGAACTATAATTGAACAGAGCTAAGGAAGTTTAAACGGAGAGCAAATCATTTTGGCAGGCCTTTATATTTCAAACTTTACACCGACTGTTAACCAGAGACTATTACCTTTAGCGCACAACTAATATGTTTAAGTTAGGATAATGAATTACATGATAATGAATTACACAAACGTTTTTTATTGTGATGACTGATATGTGACAATAGAGATATGAAATTTTTTTACCTCAACGTTAAACGTTAACAAGTTAAACGAAGGATTCGAAAGTTAAACGTTATTCTTAATGTGAACGGTAAGTCTTAAAGTTAAACAGATACGTAAACGGGGGATAGACATTCTGAGTAATACATGCATTCGACGAAGTGTGGTTAGTTAACATTGGGAAAGTGTGCATTGGTTAACCCGTCGGTGGACGTTACTGTTATCTGTTACGATTAAATTTGGTTTTGGAATTCAAACGTCGAGAAGTTATTGGCATCAGACTCGAGAAATAGTTCGAACGTCCGTTGAATACATTTGTATTTAAAGAAGAATCGGAAACAAGAAAAGCATCCAGATATTACTCGCAGATCTAACAGTATGTATGTGCCAATTCTCAATGCGTACTGCCAGAAGACGCACCGCTCCACGCCGGTGTACTCCACAACCAGGGAAGGCGCCCCGGGCGCCTCCGCTTTCGTGGCCACAGTGACGGTGGATGTGACCACATTTTGGAGCCGCAGAACCGAGAGAACAGAAGAGGCAGCCCAGAACATTGCTGCCCTGGTGGCGTTCTACGCGCTATGTCCCGCACATCTTAGGACGAGGGGTGCGTCCCCCGCTGATGTCGATGGTGTAACAACTGGAAGTACTGCATATCGTACGGTTCAGCTATGCGTCTTTAGAAATATTTCTCTAAATCGTTGATGTCTTCTTTGGAGGGGCGATGACCTATCCCCGGGAGCGGTTCCTGGAAGATTTGGTCGGGGATCTGACGGAAAAAGCATCATCTCTCTCCGCAGAACTCGAGCGAGTGGTATCCCATAAGAGGGATGTCGAGAGGCTGCTCCGGTACGCCAAAATGTATAAAACGGAATGACGGTTTTTGTCCTGCTTAGTGTAGTTTTCATCCATCAAATAAGAACTTTGCTTAATTATGGGAACGCTCTCTCATTCCGAAATTTTAAGTTCGTTGTTACTCTCTCATAAATGTTAACCGTTGCGGACGCATGTTAAATAGCCACGCGTGAAGTAAAACAATGTTCCTTAAGCAAATGCTAACCCTTCGTGCGCATGACATGCACGGTTTAAATAGAGACGGACGCGAGTAAACACTATCATGAAACGTTTCGTGGGGAATGGTAATATTCAACGGGAACGGTGATATTAAACCAGTAACGGCAAATGATAATCACAGAATGCCTTCTTGGCCTGATAATTCTAAATTTTAAACGGATACAACAACACGTAATTGGTGACACACTGTAAAAAAATAAATCCGTACTTAAGGACCCATATCGCGGTTGATGAAGACATTTAAAAAGTTACATATAATAGGGTCTCTTACCCTTAAAAACAAACAGCGCAAGTAGAATAGGGTCTCACCCGTCAAACAATAGCCGCCATATTAAACAGGGACTGTAGTATTAAACATGTAACGAGAAAAGCTAAATAGAGAATACTTTGTTTACCTGATAGCTCTGCATTTTAAACGGAGACAACAACACGTAATGGGTGACATACATTGAGAAAAGAATTCCGTCCTTACGGACCCATAGCGCAGTTGATGGAGACATTTAAAAAGTTATGTATAATAGGGTCTCTCACCTTTAAAAGCAGACAACGGAAGTAGATTACGGTCTCTTTCATTTAACAACAGCCGACATGTTTTAAACAGGGTCATAGGGAGTCAAACGTTCACGACTAATGTCTAAACAAGGAGTGTGTGAACAACCCGGTCCCCTGGTGTTAAACGGTAATGGTGTATATTGCACGGAGATCCGTATTGTTAAAGTGTAACACAATTTTTTAATAGTGACAGCGTCATTTTTTACAGAAGTACTTAATTTTATAAAGCAGCGACGACTCTCAATCGGTGCCATAAAATTTTAAGCAAAAAATGATTGAATATGAAACAATAACGAACATTATTAGATGTACATTGAAATTTCTGCCATGTCGCTGGCAAAGAATGAATTGAATCAATTGAAATGAAAACAATTTCAACAAAACTGTTTTACTTCCCCACAGCTGGACCCTCCCCACGTTGCTTGATGCCGGATGCTCGTCCCTCCTTAAGTGTGTGGGCAGCGTACTTCAATCTCAGATAGGGGACGTCCGTGTGCGCTATCCGCAGCTTTTCACCGCGGAGCAATTGCTCGATAAACCGCATCACGTAAACGGCGCAGTCGACAGTGCCTTTCTTTTGACGCGGTGTGTCGTCATCGTGAACAAGCGGGTACTGTGCCGTCGCCGTCGTGCCGTACTCCATTTCGAGACAGGTGTCGAATAGTTCCCACTGTCGCATTATACAAACCGATGTTAGAACAGAAAGCATCTATGTCACTCTGACAATCGAAATCTATATCGCAGAGAGCTTACCATTGCTACCGCGTCTCTATTGTACTCTTCACTTGGGCATGAGGTGTAATGCCTGTACTCTTTCTTGTTATTGTCGAGCACCACGACATGGAAGTGGCCATTCAAGATTATGGGAAGAATGATGATGTCAACGTCATTGACGACCTTGGTGGCATCTCCGATCATAGCCAAAGTCGTCTCATGTGCGTCTTCCACCTTCGACATAAACAACGCCAGTGGTCGAGTGATGGAGGCGCGCTTCTTATGAGGATATGGCTTTCTGGTAAGTGTGTCTTGTACGATGCACACGAAGGCGTCCAACACATCATCTGTCACCATCTCTTTCCCGTCGATCAGAACGAATAGGTTGGCCCGGGTGGTGCTGACATAATCATTCCTCCAGACGACGGAACTGCGGTTAAACGGCAACACATGCGATTGATTAATAACACATAGACGTTAAGTGGGAATAACACATACGTAAATGATAATGTATAGTGTTAAACAGTAATATCGTTAGTTAAACGATACATTACTAGGTTATATGGTAACGACTGTAATTAAACGGAAACGCAACAACGTAAATGGGATGATCTCTATATAAACAATAACATCTACACTATCATACTTACTCGTCCATGGGGAAGTTGAGGAAAATCTTGATCAGCTCCTTCTCGAATACGTCGAGGCGCGATTGACCAGCGTATTTTTTCTTCGCCGGAACGAAGTCTTTCCGCACTTCTTCATACTGCTGGTTGGTGAAGGTGACCGATTTCTTTTTTTTCTCGGCGACGTTCCCTTCGCCCCCGGCAACAGCTTTATTGGGATCATCCGTAGATGCTTCTTGCTGTTGCGGGATCGCGCCTACACTGGATGTGGCAATGTCGGTCGGCCGTTCCTCCGTGGGCAGGAGCTCCTCCACAATAGAGGCAACGGTCTTCTCAACCTCGGCCAAGGCAGTCTCATCAAGGGGCGGCACACCCTCGGGTGGTTCTTCTTCTTCAAAGATAGTGGCCACCACCCTCGATGCGCCGTTGTCGGGCGCGGCTGCCGGCTCCACCGCGACGGGAAGTTGCGAAACTTCCTCAGACGCGGCATTGCCAACGGGGTCGACGAACTCCGCCACCGGGCGGTGAAGTTATCAACTGCAACGGTCTCAACAACCGCATCAGCCGCCGGTGGTGCTGCCATTGTTTCCTCCTCGGCCGGTGGTGGACACACAGGCGGTATTATTGTCTTCGCCTTTTGTGCAAGCCTCTTCATACGTGGCCGTCTTGGAATGGCTTTCACGACGAAGTCGTCGTCCCCAATTTCCGACGGCTCATCCGTCCCGGGCACGTCACGTATTTGTCCCGCCGGTGCAGCCCTTTCAAACGAATCAAACCTTGCCTCCAATGCCTCAACCCGAGCGACAAGCTGGGGGAAAGCGTTCATCATCACCTGGCATGCCCGCATAAAGGCTGTAGTCACGTCGTCGGCTGATGACGTCGGTTGGTTTACCGCGGTCGGGGGGACTGTGGGGATCCGGGTGACTGTCGTTGTCGAGGCCGGTGCGGGTGTTGCCATTGGGCGGGGTAGGTGAGGGCCTATCCGACGCCGAGGGTTGCGTGTTGGGCTGGAAGTGGGGGAATCACGTCGGCGCGAATGGACGGAAGGGGCTGGCCTCCCACTTGCAGTCGTGCAAGTGGTTCCTGCGAAACAGCATCCCTCTGCCAATTGGCCCCAACAAAAGTCTCCTCCTCAGCATTCGCCGGGACCAGCTCAGGAAACTAACATATATAAAGAAAACAATCTCAGACAAATCATTCAATTTGATCCAAAACAAACATATTTAAACATTTGACATATATACGTAAACGATATGGCACACATTTAAACGGAGTATAACAAGGTTAAGCGAAGACACCAAGCGTTAAACACAAACTACATTTCTTACACGGATAAGCCTATCGTTAAACATTAACTGCTCTTTGTAAACACATTAACACTGATTTATTACCTCTTTTCCTTCGAGAGCTGACCAACTGGTTTCTATCGTCGCGTGCTTCCGGTAAGTACTTTCGCAGTAGCACAGCACCCTTGGGGTCTTGCCGAAACGGGCTTTCTTGCCGGTTCCGGTCACCTCGTAAAACCAGATGGTCAGCGCGATCGAGCAACCCTTAATGTACCCCGTGTTTACCTTCCCCCCCTCGCATCTGGCTTGCACTCGAGCGGCAGCTTGTGGAACGTCCTCCATAAGCCATTTGTGCGTCGCCTGCGCCCATGCATACCGCCCCATGCCAGGTAGATCGTCGACATAATCAACGATCCAAGTGGGCACCGAGCATGAGGTATTCAGGAAGAGGATTGTCCCCATGAGGTACACCATCAAGAGTTTCACAAAATCCTCCTCTCCCCCCCTCTGTCCAACAAGACGCTCAAGAGTTCGCCTAATGGCGTCTCTGTGTCTGTCGAAGCTTTTCGATAAATATCTCCCTTCGAACGCTGACGGTGTCTTCTTCTTCTTAAACAGGACCGCGTCTCCGTCGCAGCGCAGACCCATAATGAGAGCCGCATCCTCAGGCCTGAAGCTCAGCAGACTAGCCCCGATCCTGAATTTATTGGTGCGGCCATCGTACCTCTGCAGAAGCGAATCGAGAAGGGCCCTCTCTTGGAATACAGCTTCCACCTCAGTGAATGCCGCAAACGGTGTCCTTCGAATGATCTCCCAATGTCGAGAGGTCATGTGGACTTTCAATTCGGCCAAGGTCTCCACCACCGGTGTCAAGTAGTATCTCCCGTTGACTAGGTTTACCGCCATAATCACAAGATTGCAAAAATGACAACACTTGTTAAACAGATACATCAAACGCTACACAGAGACAAATGTTTTACACGAAAAGCTCAACACTTAAACAGAGAGATGCACCGTTAAACATAGACAAACTCTTTTAAACACGAACTCATTCATCACACGGAAATCTCTTTTACAAACTGCAACCATATCAAATGGAAGGGGAAACGCACATTGTAAACATTACACAAACAACAACAACCGATATCTCTTTCAATGATCGTGTGCACAGCCGAAAACCCTAAACCCTAAACCCTAAAACCCTAACCCTAAACCAAAACCCAAAACCCAAAACCCTAGAAACCCCAGCCGAGAAATTCCCCCGTACACTAGAACCACGCAAAACAAAACCGACGAATATCTCTGTGTAACAGAGTACTTCATATAAAAGCCTTGCTTTAGACACAGCTTCTGCCATACCTTGAGCTGCAAACTGATTCAAGTGCAGGATACTTGCGCACGGTGGACTGAAGTTACAGAGGATGTCGAAGCCGAGAGAGAGCTTCGGAGAGGGAAAAGCTGAAGAAAGTTAAGCAAAGAAGAAAAACGAACACGGCTCTGCCTCTCTTGGGATTTCCATTACGAAAAACCCTCCACTTCCTCTTTAACCGGCTTAATGATTGCACCACGATTTCCCATGCAAGGTAGGGGCAATTCCGTCCGTGAATTTGAAAAGTAACTCCGTTAACCACCGTTTCATTCTTCGGGGGTTTGAAAATCATTGTCTTTAAAAAGAAGGGGTTTTTATGGATTTGGAAATTAACGGGGTGTTTTTGGCCATTTCCCAAACTTTGGGGGTGTTTTTGGCCATTACCAGAAAATATAATTTCATGCTCCTCTTAAAATGCATCAATTTTTATCTTGTAAAAATATTATTTTAATTTAATGTAAGTAGCATGTATTATCTAGCACTTATGACTGTGTTCATATTATTCAATGTATTTGAATTTGGTACACTTAAATATTTATTAATGTGACAAGATTAGTAAAAGCTATAAAAATTACACTTTTTGGTTTTTTTTTAATATTTAATTTTTTTATATGTAATTCAAATATAAATTATTTTTTAACCTTGGTTATTACTATTATTTTCCAGAATATTATCATATTCAAAGAGTTAAAAAAGATTCCAATTTTTCCTTCAAATTTCATTCCATATCATGAAACCAAGAGGGGCTTTGTTTGCTTGTAGAGCTACGAAAGAGAAACGAAGGACGAAATCAAGAACAAAGGCTCAAAATGCCAAACCAAAGAAGGGGAAAGAGACAAAGAAGAAGAGAGAATGAGGAGATTGATAGCTTGCAGGCGAGTTGGAGGTGTTCAGATGCATGGATTTCGTCAGACTTTCGCTTTCACTGCACAATCAACACATTGGAAACGTCGAATGAACGGACAAATGCATCACGCCATGAGATCAATCGTATTTACTTGCCTTGCTTGCCCTCTGGAGTTTCTTGAAGAATTTCACTTGGTTCTGCAAAGTTCCTGCATTGGTTTTCCTTTCTGCAATGGCTGTGAGTGGATCTGGCTTCTTTCTTTTATTTTTCTTAAAAATGTTTTGAGGGATTGTTTATGTTTTGCTTGTGTTGCTTTTAATGTCTTTTATTTTGGTTTTTTCATGGTGTATTATGTGCTCAGTGTGAATAAAGGTGAGATTTTTCTGTGTATTTGGTGGTTATTTTGTTCATCTTTTGTTGGGAGTGATATTATGTCACTGACTCATGTCATAGTGTGTGACAAATGCGAGTGAAGGTGTGAGTTTTTGGTGATTATTTATTGAAGCTTCCTCTCCTATTATTTTGCTGGGGTTTTTACTTTCTGTGTTGCTTTCATGTTTTTTATTATGGTTTTAATGTTATATTATTATGTTCTAAATGAGAATGAAGGTGAGGTTTTTGTCTGTGTTTGGTAATTATTTTGTTCATCTTTTGTTGAGCATAATATTATGTCACTGACTCATGCCATATTATGTAACAAGTGTGAATAAAGTTGAGTTTTTGGTGACTATTTATTGAAGCTTTTTCTCCTATTATTGTGTTCATATTGTGCTGGGATTTTTACTTTTTCTGTTGCTTTTATGTTTCTGATTTATGTTTATGTTCCAAATGTGAATAGAGGTAAGATTTGTCTGAGTAATTGATGATTATTTTTTAAGCTTCCTCTCCTATTGTTGTGTTTATCCTTTGTTGGGATTATTATAAGCCAAATTTTAATAAGAGGCTTTTTTATTCTTCTGATGCTTACTCATTGATCGAAGCTTCATCGTTTTACTTTGTTCATCTTTTATTGGGAATGTTTCTTCTTGTGTTGCCTTTATGTAGTTGAATTTATATGTGCCGAATGTGAATAAAGTTGGGGCATTCTGAGTTTTTGGTGATCTTTGATTGAAGCTTCATCCAATTTATTTGTTTATCTTTAATCAGGAATGTTTGTGTTGCATTTATTTACTTGATTTTGACTTCATCGTTTGATTTCAATAACGGTCATCTATTTTGTGAATGATGATTAGACAGTGTGCAGATATTCAGTCTTCAAGTCATTTTCCTGTTCTTCTTGTTGAAATTGACCACTTGCTTAGAAAAATTTCGGTGTCTAAAAAAATCCCAAAACCTTTTTACATCACCAAAGTGAGCAAATTTTGTTACTTGATCTTTGTTTGAACAATTGAGGTGCCATAAGAACTGTTTTTTTGATGCATATGTTTTTTGTCGTACTGCCACTAAATCCATACTCTTGAAAATGTTTCATTGTCATAAATTTCAATGGTTTCATGTTCATGCAACCTTGTGTAGGAATTCCCATTTGGACAACTTAATCTTCTACTGAGTAATCATATGTATAAACATTTGCAATGACTCAAGAATTACTTGTATGCATTAATCAATTCTTATGGATTTCTCGTGTTTTTCAGCAAAAGGCACATGTTCCGAAGTTCGGTAATTGGGAGAGTGATAACGTCCCGTACACAACCTACTTTGATAATGCACGGAAAGACAAAGGTGCCGGAGGAAAGATGATCAATCCAAATGATCCCGAACAAAATCCAGACGCATTTGTATCGGGGATTTTCCCTCAAGCCTACAAATTCACAAAGCCACAACAAGATGATGATGAGTCCTATGATTTCGGCCGTTGTCACATAGCTACTACCTCTCCGAGGAAGCCCCAGCATGCAGTAAAATCACCGCAGAAAGAAAATCGTTTCAGAGATGATTCAGCATTCCAAGGATTCATGAAAGCTCCATCTCCCCAAAATTTTACTCATCAAAGAGATGACTTCGATACAAAAACAAGTAAAGCTCATAGAAGTGGTAAACCGGATCCCACTGGGAAATACAGCTCTGATGTCGCACTTCTGTCGTATCAAAATCGCCGGAGCCCTGCTCATTACTCTCCTGAACGCAGTTACATGTTTTCACCGCCGCGACAAACTACACTGAAAACTGGAAACTCTCACCACAGTAATAATGTATGGTATAAGCTTTTCACATAGATGGTTGATGAGTTGTCTTGATTGTTTGTTTGGTAATGCGTGTTTTGTAGCCACAACAGCATCAGAGAGGAGCTTCAGTGCCGAAATTTGGTGCATGGGATGAAAATGATCCAAAATCTGGCGAAGGATTCACCATCATTTTCAACAAAGTTAAAGAGGAGAAACACATAACCGCCACAAGATTACCGGCAAATTCAACAGAGCCGAAATTTATTCCTGCAACACAACAAGAGCCCCGTAATTCTTCCTTTCTATCAAAGGTATGTGTTACACTTGACAGTAAAATTCTCGGCCAAAAGAATGACCGGATGAAGACTTAAATTGTTCTTTAATTTTGCAGATATGTTGCTGCTTTCCAGCTTAAAGTAACTGAATTTCATCAGTCTCAATGTAGATCTGATTTGATGTCTTCTAAATGAGAAGAAAGGTAGAATTAATTTGGCATATGTTTTAGCTACAAGTTTATTGTGATTATGGAGAAAGTGTTGTTATGTGGAGGAGTTAAAGATGGCATGTTTTCAGAAACAATGTGCTTGTTGTATCCTTTGCACATATTGAAGTAAAAAGGAGGACATCTTCATCTCTTAAATATTTGTTTTATGAATTTGGATTCAGTTTAAACATATTGAAGTTCTCATATTCAGTACAAATGCCAACAGTATTAAGCTCCAACCTAAATAACAAGTAATTGCTGAAGAATATTTTTTCTTTGTGAATGATTAAATTACAGTGACCTTGCCACAAGGTCCAAATAACAGATACAAAAATAGCAATGTTAATGGTATTTTGATTCATTTTAGTTTGAAAAGGGCAATCAACAGCTAGAGAATTATTAGAACAAGAAATACATGAAATGAATCTGAAGGAGAACCTTCTGATTCTATGTATTGGAAACCAAATTTATAGCAGTAAAAATATCAAAGTCCAACTCCATCTTAACAAAAGTAGGATTGAAATAAATGGGAATATCAAAACATATATGAGTTAGATTCAGATTAACAGAAGTAAGCCTAAGAAGAACAGTTCTTACAGGGCTCAGTTTCCTAAATATCCAGACAACCATAAATTTGAACGGAAAACTTATTAGTTTGATTTAATAACTGTGATCCATTCTTAGACATTAAAGAAATTTTAGCTTAATAAAAAATGAGAAAACCCAATTCTTATTCAATTTTAATTTCATAAATCATAGAACCAAGATATGATAAATGCCTTTTCTCTGCCACCTTGATAAAACAAATGATAAAGGCAACAAGGAAATATTGTCAATAATAACTTTCCATCTTATAAAAAACAAGGTTTAAAATGCTAAATTCCAAACCACTTCGGGGAAATACAAGCCCAGGGATAAGTGAAAGGAAAAGAATCTGCTGAATCTCCAAAATATTCTTACTATCTGAAGAAAATATTCATTACACCAAGAAAGAAAATAGACACTGGAGTTGGAAATTAAGGGTGCTGACAAGGGAACAAAACTATAAATATTATTACAGTAACTAGTAGTTTAAGTCGGTTAATTTAGAAAATATAGATTAAATATATAAACTTGTTGGGTCCAGTTTATTTAGTGGGCTACCAACAATGAATAAAAGTTAGGCTCCAAAACCCAAGTCAAAATAAAAAAAAAAAAAACACTATGTCAACTAAGAAAGGGTAGACTTGAGAATTGGGGAGTTGTATTCATTTGCTTCATCAGGCAATAGAAACCAAGAGAGGAAGGAAAGTAAGAAGCTGAGCTAGGGCAAGACGATCGGACTGTAATACGGCACCGGATCTCACTCAAACTTCAGGTGAAGAATCCTTGCATGAAGCTTTTCCTATTGTTTATGTTTGATTATTCTTTTGATCCCTATTTGGTGTTGGTTATCCATGTATGACGACGATGTGATGCCTGCAAATGTGGATGCTATTGGGCATATGTATTTCTAGTTTAACCTAGAGAAGATATAGTAATTCTTAGTTGACATAGTGGAAAGAATTTCAAGTGGCTCTAAGGAGTCCCTTGATTTTTCTCTTGGTTTAAAAAGTTTTCCATGTAAAAATCGGTGTCTTTCATCGTCATTTGTATTTAATGTGTTTTAGAGGTCATTGGTTCATTGTAGATCATAAAGAGGGGTTAAAATCGTCTTTGGAAAGGTTGTAATTGACCTAGGGAGGTCATACCCCGCATAGAGACCGCACAAGGCCCGCACAAGATCGGTAGAGAGCCGTATGGGCATTTTTTGCATACATATGCTACCTACAGTGTTTTTTTTTTTCCTACAAGATCTTGCTATAATGTTTGTCGGGAAATTTCACCAATCTTGTGCAGTGAAACCCCTAACAAAACTTTGATTTCACCATCCTATCATGTTAAATTTTTAGGTTGAATATGATCTAAATAATATATATGATTTACATTTAACTGCTTGGTTTATTTGCAACATTGCTGGTTAAAATAGATTGCGGATTAATTTTTACTCATTCTACATTCAAATTTCATGTGATCTAATGGATAAAAATTAAATTAAGCAAGTGGTCGATAGTTAATGATGATGGAGAAAGAAGGAGAAGCGATGTAGGCCTTGATCCAATAAATCCAAATGTTAGTCATCACGAGTAAGGCTTGAGAAAAAATTACATTTCATAGAGATGTTAACTTTTTCAATTAACAAAAAGCTTAACCAAAATTTAATAACAAACATTACACAGTAAACTAGGATGAACGTTCGAAACTTTTTAAAGATTATCTTATAAAAGTTGGAAAAATCATCCTCCAAAACTTAGGAAGATAACTCTTCTTAAAAAATTAAAATAAAAAATCGTAGAATGTAAAGAATCATCAAGTTTAAGCTAATAAAACTTGTAGAATTCAAATACATTCATATTATCTAGGCTTGATTCAACCCAAAAAGTTAAAGTATTAAGAGTTTAGGGTTTCGGATTTAATATTTACAATTTAGGATTTAGAGTTTAGTCTTTTGTATTTAGCGTTCAGACTTTTAGAATTTTAGATATAGGATTTTATAATAATTGAGTTTATGCTTTTTTAGAGTTTTATAATTTCTAGAGTTTAGAGATTTATGCTGCAAAACCACCATTTTTAAATCTCAATCAGTTTTTTTTATTTTAAAAATCTGTTTTATTTTTTTTTAAAATTTTAAACTCTTAGCCTTATCCCTTCTAATAGAGAGATCCAGGAGAAAAAAAAACTCTCGGCGAGGTTTTTTTTCACCCGAGACCTAGATCCTCTTTTTCTTCGTTTTGTGAATTGCCGACGACTTCGAGGAAGAGAGGATCTCTCGTCAAAATTTTGTTCCCTACTTCTTGAGGTAAGCATCATCTTTCTCGGATTTAGAGTTTGAGTGTTTATGGTATCTCCTCTATGTTAGCCTTCATCACATTTGTATTTTATCTTTTGTTTTTTGGGTGATGAGAAACTTTTGCAAGATAGGTACTGTGTTCTTGGTTTTGATGCTAGTTTCCTAAACATTAGCTTTTGTAAGACTTCTAGGCATGTTGAAATGTCAGTGGTCTGATTGTGAGCCTACCATCACGTCCTTAGTTTTTCTACTCAGACAAACCTTTGTGTGAGAAATAATAATAATGATATTAAATTTTCAAAAGTGCTTCCTTTCCACACCCATGCACCTTACCATTGAGTGGATCTGTTGCAAGTCTTGATTTATGAAGATTCTTCCTTTGCTTTTCTGCAGCAATGCCACATCCTATGCTTAATTAAGAGTTTTTCCCCTCTGCATTTAATGCAAGGGAAGATCTCAATGTTGTTAATGGCTTGCCAATATGATGATCCATGCCTGGGGATTTTACATTTACAATATGCAATGATTCTTACAAGTCCTCAATAGCAAACACCATATAAATGTTTGTTTACATTTTAATTGACCTAAAATTTTAGGTTGTCTATTGTTCATTTATTTTCTCTTTTGACAGACTTCTCTATGAAAGACCATGCTGTGGCTTTTTTTTTTTTTTTTTTTTTTTTTTTTTGAAAATGCTGTGGCTTTTGCATGTAATCATTAGATCCTAGCATATCTTAGCTTTTGGATATTACTCTTAGATAATATCATGTTCAGAGATTGCCATATATCAATAAAATTTAATTTATGCACATTCCTTGATCTGGATTTGATATTCAATGCCATTCTTCTTAGCATGAACATGGCTCTCATATTGCCATAAAAATGTTGCTCCGTCCATCACTATATATATGTATTGTTTATTTAATTGATTCTAATATTTTAATTAATTATGTATTTAATTATTGAGTTTCATCAATTTTAAATTTTATTGTGATATATTAGCATTATTATTTTTGAATTAATCTGAGATATGTTCATTAGAAAATGGGATCACCGAATTTTTCTATTTTGAGTTAACAGCGATTTTAGGCCTGACATATTTTGACTTAGTAACTTGTAGTCCCCAACTAACTTTGCAACAACCCTGTTATTGGGGGATTAAACACTGACCATGTCGACATGAACTTTGACTTTGATAAGAAACTATAGTTTTGCACCGTTCCGTCGGTGGAGAATAACGACCTTTGATAATCTGGCTCTGGTCGCCGAGAGTAAATAAATAAATTCTGATAATCTGGCTCGGGTTGCCGAGAGTAAATAAATGAATTCTGTGTTTTGTTTTTGGCATTAGTTATTTGGGGGACATATATACTCAGGATTTGAACTTTTATATTTGTCGGAAGTCTGGGTTTTGGATTTTGATGATTTTTGTACAACATTGCATATGAGCATTTTTTGAAACTATTGAGTTTTTGTGATCCCAATATTATTGTTTTTAGTGGTTGCTTACTGGGCTGTTTAACTCATCAATAGTTGCTCTATTCTTTTCAGACCAGGAGTAGGTGTGTGGTGACTAACTTAGCAGAGACCGTTGAGTGATCACCAGGTGGGTAGCAGGAGATTAGTTTTCTGTTTAATAAGTCTGATGTCTGTCAAGACCTTTAGTATTCTTTGAATCTTGGTTGTAAACATGATTATTTTCCTTTCTTGAATTCTTTGGTTTTGTTTAAAATTAGTATATTATTATGATTTATATTTGAGAGATAGGTATTGAGGCCTTGTGTGCCCACTTGGTCTCGGCCTTGTGGGCATACGATCATTTGTCGACGCCTCAAGTCCGGTGAAGCATGTTCAGGGCGTGACATACGCTGTCTAAATTTGGAGTTTATGGACGAAAGAATGACATAGTTGGTGACTTGCATGCTAAGTTAGAAAAAACTATTCCATAAACCTCATATGTAAATATAACATCATTTAAAAAAAAATCCAATTATAAACAATATATAATTTTTATTTTATTAAGGGAATCCACATAGTTAATTGGTGAAATTTTTAGAAGCATAATTTTTCGAATAAAAACCTAAATTTCTATATTTAATGAGTATTAATCAAAAGTAAATATTTTAATATTAACATTTTTATAAATATTGTTAACATAATTAATATTTTAAATTAACTCGTAATTCTCAAAAGATCTTTATAAGTTTCAGTATTATAAAAAAAAAATCCCTTTTTTGATAATATTTCTGCTGTCCTTCTATCAATTAACATCGTTAACTACAATGTGAAGTGATGAAAATGGCCTCAACTCGATGTACTACTTTTTAAACAGAAAGATGTATTATTAAATGCAAACACGTAATGGTAAAAAAAACATACTTATTAAGTTGGAAAATAGATTCCTTAATATGGGAAAGTTGAAATTTTTGAGAAATAATCTGAGTGAACTACATAGACTAAAAAAAAACTATTATATCTCACCCCTCCAAATTGGGGTCTTTTAGAAGAGTGGGATTATTAAATAAGTATTAATAGGAAAAACCTTATGTGAATGGTCCATTATACTCTTTATTAACTTGAAAAAAACACCATATTTTTTTCTAATAAATTCTTGATATTCATACTGTGAGTATTTTTATACAATAAAAAATAAAATTTTCATTAACAACATGCAATTTAATATGGACAGGAGTATCAGATTTATATGAAAATTTTTCATTCCCACAAATATATTATTTTCGTTCACTCTCAATTTCTTAATATTGGTTTAAAATTATTAATAAAAATTTTATGTAAAAAATATTAAAAATATGAAAAAGGTAAAAAATGTGTTATGTAGTTATTGGTTTATTATTATTATTAATAATAATATAAAAATAAAAAATATTGTATAAAAATTTATTTTCTTATATAAAAGGGCAAATTGGTCAAATACACAGTATACTCCTCCCCACTTCTCCTCACTCATCCTCCCAACAAAACAAAAAAAATTGATTAACCCCCCTCACTCATCCATTCAACCAAACATAATATGTTTTCAAACCCTCCTCACTCCCCCTCCCCCTCCCCGGTTGAACTAAACAACGGGTAAACTAAAAAAAACAGAGACTGTTTGGGATATTCAAATGTCAGAGTTGAAAAATTTTAAAATTTTTAGAGACTAAAAAGTTATCTCCCCTTAAATGAATTACTAGATAAATTTAATAAACAAATTAAATATAATTTTTATTCTCCAGCTTGATCCCAAAATGAAATTTGAGGACCACACCTTGCAATTAGGACGAGAGATTTAGGGGGTGTTTGGATGGGTTTTTTTAAGCCAAGAAGTGCTTTTTTATAAGTTAAGCACTTCTGGGTTTTAAAAACATGTTTGTTTGGGCTTTTGAGCAAAAGCAGAAGCTGTGAAAAAAAGCTAAAATTCAGCTTTTTTCAGAAGCTGCCTCATAGATACTTCTTAGAAAAGCACTTCTGAGAAGCTGTTTCAGAGAAAAGCATTTAACTTACTTTGAAATCATTTTTTAAAAAAAGTGCTTCCACAAAACTTAAAAAAAACACTTTTTTTAAAAGCCTATCCAAACAAGGCCTTAGAGTTTGAACCCCTAACTTGTAAGGTACTAATTCTTGTGAAATGTTTATGCGAAAAACACTCATCCTTCAGAGTATTTTTCAAAATTCATTATAGGGATGTTTGGTTGTTTGTAAGTGAATTTACATGTAAGTAAAGTTACAGTGTAAGTGAAAATGCTGTATTTTAACTTACATCACAACTATTTGGTTTGTTGTAATTTGAAATGCTGTATTTGCTTTTTTTTGTTTGGTTTGATGTAAGTTAAGGAATACGATTATCTTCTAAGTGAAATGGTATGATTACCCCTACCACGCATTATTAACACTAATTATTTAATATTATTTATAAGAGTTTTTAATTATATAATGTGGTAATGGCCAAAAACACCCCCTAAGTTGGCGAAATGGCCAAAACCACCCCGTTAATTTCCAAATTCATAAAAACCCCTTCCTTTTAAAGATAATGAATTTCAAACCCCCAAAGAATGAAACGGTGGTTAACGGAGTTATTTTTCAAATTCACGGACGGAATTGCCCCTGCATTGCATGGGAAATCGTGGTGCAATCATTAAGCCGGTTAGAGAGGAAGTGGAGGGTTTTTCGTAATGGGAATCCCAAGAGAGGCAGAGAGCCGTGTTCGTTTTTCTTCTTTGCTTAGCTTTCTTCAGCTTTTCCCTCTCCAAAGCTCTCTCTGCTTCGACATCCTCTGTAACTTCAGTCCACCGTGCGCAAGTATCCTGCACTTCCATTAGTTTGCAGCTCAAGGTATTGCAGAAGCTGTGTCTAAAGTAAGGCTTTTATATGAAGTACTCTGTTACACAGAGATATTCGTCAGTTTTGTTTTGCGTGGTTCTAGTGTGTGGGGGAATTTCTCGGCTGGGGTTTCTAGGGTTTAGGGTTTTGGTTTAGGGTTAGGGTTTTGGTTTAGGGTTTTCGGCTGTGCCCACGATCATTGAAAGAGATATCGGTTGTTGTTGTTTGTGTAATGCTTACAATGTGCGTTTCCCCTTCCATTTGATATGGTTGCAGTTTGTAAAAGAGATTTCCGTGTAATGAATGAGTTCGTGTTTAAAACAGTTTGTCTCCGTTTAATGGTGCATCTCTCTGTTTAAGTGTTGAGCTTTTCGTGTAAAACATTTGTCTCTATGTAGCGTTTGATGTATCTGTTTGACAAGTGTTGTCATTTTTGCAATCTTGTGATTATGGCGGTAAACCTAGTCAACGGGAGATGCTACTTGACACCGGTGGTGGAGACCTTGGCCGAATTGAAAGTCCACATGAATTCTCGACATTGGGAGATCATTCGAAGGACACCGTTTGCGGCATTCACTGAGGTGGAAGCTGTATTCCAAGAGAGGGCCCTTCTCGATTCGCTTATGCAGAGGTACGATGGCCGCACCAATAAATTCAGGATCGGGGCGAGCCTGCTCAGCTTCAGGCCTGAGAACAGGATTTTGTGAAACTCTTGATGGCGTACGTCATGGGGACAATCTTCTTCCCGAATACCTCATGCTCGGTGCCCACTTGGATCGTTGATTATGTCGACGATCTACCTGGATGGGGCGGTACGCATGGGCGCAGGCGACGCACAAATGGCTTATGGAGGACGTTCCACAAGCTGCCGCTCGAGTGCAAGCCAGATGCGAGGGGGGGGGAAGGTAAACACGGGGTACATTAAGGGTTGCTCGATCGCACTGACCATCTGGTTTTACGAGGTGACCGGAACCGGCAAGAAAGTCCGTTTCGGCAAGACCCCAAGGGTGCTGTGCTACTGCGAAAGTACTTACCGGAAGCACACGACGATAGAAACGAGTTGGTCAGCTCTCGAAGGAAAAGAGGTAATAAATCAGAGTTAATGTGTTTACAAAGAGCAGTTAATGCTTAATGATAGTCTTATCCGTTTAAGAACTGTAGTTTGTGTTTAACGCGTGGTGTCTTCGCTTAACCTTGTTATACTCCGTTTAAATGTGTGCCATATCGTTTACGTATATATGTCAAATGTTTAAATACGTTTGTTTTGGATCAAATTGAATGATTTGACTGAGATTGTTTTCTTTATATATGTTAGTTTCCTAAGTTGGTCCCGGCGACTGCTGAGGAGGAGACTTTTGCTGGGGCCAATTGGCGGAGGGATGCTGTTGCGCCGGAACTACTTGCACGACTGCAAGTGGAGAGGCCAGCCCCTTCCGTCCGTTCTCGCCGACGTGGTTCCCCCACTTCCAGCCCAACACGCAACCCTCGGCGTCGGATAGGCCCTCACGTACCCTGCCAAATGGCAACACCCGCACCGGCCGCGACAACGACAGTCCCCCCGACCGCGGCAACCCCACCGGCGTCATTAGGCGACGACGTCACTACAGCCTTTTTGCAGGCATGCCAGGTGATGATGAACGCTTTCCCCCAGCTTGTCGCTCGGGTTGAGGCATTGGAGGCAAGGTTTCAAACAACTGCACCGTCGGGACAAATACATGACGTGCCCGGGACGGATGAGGCGTCGGAATTTGGCGACGACGACTTCGTCGTGAAGGCAATTCCAAGACGGCCACGTATGACGAGGCCACGTTTGAAGAGGCTTGCACAAAAGGCGAAGACAATAATTCCACCTTTGTGTCTACCACCGGCCGACGAGAAAACAATGGCAGCACCACCGGCTGCTGATGCGATTGTTGAGACCGTTGCAGTTGATGACTTCACCGTCGCGGTGGAGGAGATCGTCGACCTCGTTGGCAATGCCACGTCTGAGGAAGCCTCCGAAATCCCCGTCGCTGTGGAGCTGGTAGCCGCGGCCGACAATGGCGCATCGAGGGTGGTGGCCACTATCTTTGAAGAAGAAGAACCACCCGAGGGTGTGCCGCCCCTTGATGAGACTGCCTTGGCCGCGGTTGAGAAGACCGTTGCCTCTATTGTGGAGGAGCTCCTGCCCACGGAGGAACGGCCGACCGACATTGCCACATCCAGTGTAGGCGCGATCCCGCAACAGCAAGAAGCATCTACGGATGATCCCAATAAAGCTGTTGCCGGGGGCGAAGGGAACGTCGCCGAGAAAAAAAAGAAATCGGTCACCTTCGCCAACCAGCAGTATGAAGAAGTGCGGAAAGAATTCGTTCCGGCGAAGAAAAAATACGCTGGTCAATCGCGCCTCGACGTATTCGAGAAGGAGCTGATCAAGATTTTCCTCAACTTCCCCATGGACGAGTAAGTATGATAGTGTAGATGTTATTGTTTATATAGAGATCATCCCATTTACGTTGTTACATTTCCGATTAATTACAGCCGTTACCATATATCCTAGTAATGTATCGTTTAACTAACGATATTACTGTTTACCAGTATACATTATCATTTACGCATGTGTTGTTCCCACTTAACGTCTATGTGTTATTAATCAATCGCATGTGTTGCCGTTTAACCGCAGTTCCGTCGTCTGGAGGAATGATTATGTCAGCACCACCCGGGCCAACCTATTCGTTCTGATCGACGGGAAAGAGATGGTGACAGATGATGTGTTGGACGCCTTCGTGTGCATCGTACAAAACACACTTACCAGAAAGCCATATCCTCATAAGAAGCGCGCCTCCATCACTCGACCACTGCGTTGTTTATGTCAAAGGTGGAAGACGCACATGAGACGACTTTGGCTATGATCGAAAATGCCACCAAGATCGTCAATGACGTTGACATCATCATCCTTCCCATAATCTTGAATGGCCACTTCCATGTCGTGGTGCTCGACAATAACAAGAAAGAGTACAGGCATTACACCTCATGCCAAAGTGAAGAGTACGATAGAGACGCGGTAGCAATGGTAGGCTCTCTGCGATATAGATTTCGATTGTCAGAGTGACATAGATGCTTTCTATTCTAACACCGGTTTGTATAATGCGACAGCGGGAACTATTCGACACCTGTCTCGAGATGGATTACGGCACGACGGCGACGGCATAGTACCCGCTTGTTCACGATGACGACACACCGCGTCAAAAGAAAAGGACTGTCGACTGCGCCATCTACGTGATGCGGTTTATCGAGCAATTACTCCACGGTGAAAAGCTGCGGATAGCGCACATGGACGTCCACTATCTGAGATTGAAGTACGCTGCCCACATACTTAAGGAAGGACGAGCATCCGGCATCAAGCAACGCGGGATGGGTCCAGCTGTGGGGAAGTAAGATTCTTAAGCACCGGCGTTATTCATCAAATGTAAAACAGCTTTGTCGATATTGTTTTCAATTCAATTGATTCAATTCATTATTTGCCAGCGACATGGCAGAAATTTCAATGTACATCTACTAATGTTCGTTATTGTTTCAGATTCAATCATTTTTTGCTTAAAATTCCATGGTACCGATTGAGGGTCGTCGCTGTTTTATAAAATTAAGTACATCTGTAAAAAATGACGTTGTCACTATTAAAAAATTGTGTTACACTTTAACAATACGGATCTCCGTGCAATATACACCGTTAACGTTTAACACCAGAGGATCGGGTTGATCACACACTCCTTGTTTAGATATTAGTGGTGCACGTTTAACTCTCTATGTCCCTGTTTAAAACATGGCGGCTGTTGTTAAATTAAAGAGACCGTAATCTACTTCCGTTGTCTGCTTTTAAAGGTGAGAGACCCTATTCTACGTAACGTTTTAAATGTCTTCATCAACTGGGCTATGGGTCCGTAAGAACGGAATTCTTTTGTCAAAGTATGTCACCCATTACGTGTTGTTGTCTCCGTTTAAAATGCAGAATTATCAGGTAAACAAAGTATTCTCTGTTTAGCTTTTGTCGTTACATGTTTAATATTACAGTCCCTATTTAATATAGCGGCTATTATTAGACGTGTGAGACCCTATTCTACTTGCGCTGTTTGTTTTTAATGGTAAGAGACCCTATTATACGTAACTTTTTAAATGTCTTCATCAACTGCGCTATGGGTCCGTAAGCACGGAATTCTTTTGTCAAAGTATGTCACCCATTACGTGTTGTTGTCTCCGTTTAAAATGCAGAATTATCAGGTAAACAAAGTATTCTCTGTTTAGCTTTTGTCGTTACATGTTTAATATTACAGTCCTTGTTTAATATGGCGGCTATTGTTAGACGTGTGAGACCCTATTCTACTTGCGTTGTTTGTTTTTAATGGTAAGAGACCCTATTATACGTAACTTATTAAATGTCTTCATCAACTGCGCTATGGGTCCTTAAGTACGGATGTTTTCTTTGTTAAAGTATGTCACAAATTACGTGTTGTTGTATTCGTTTAAAATATAGAATTATCAGGCCAAGAAGGCATTCTGTGATTATTATTTGCCGTTACTGGTTTAATATCACCGTTCCCGTTGAATATTACCATTCGCCACGTAAAGTTTCATGATAGGGTTTACTCGCGTCCGTCTCTATTTAAACCGTGCATGTCATGCGTACGAATGTGTTAGCATTTGCTTAAGGAATATTGTTTTCCATTTAAACTTCATGCGTGCCTGTTTAACATGCGTCCGCAACGGTTAACATTTATGAGAGAGTAACAATGAACTTAAAATTTCGGAATGAGAGAGCGTCCCATAATTAAGCAAAGTTCTTATTTGATGGATGAAAAAAACATTAAGCAGGACAAAAACTGTCATTCCGTTTTATACATTTTGGCGTATCGGAGCAGCCTCTCCACATCCTTCTTATGGGATACCACTCGATCAAGTTCTGCGGAGAGAGATGCTGCTTTTTCCGTCAGATCCCTAACCAAATCTTCCAGGAACCGCTCCCGGGGATATGTCATCGGCCCTGCAATGAAGACATCAACGATTTAGAGAAATATTTCTAAAGACGCATAGATGAACCGTATGATATGCAGTACTTCCAGTTGTTACACCATCAACATCAGCGGGGGACGTACCCCTCGTCCTAAGATGAGCAGGACATAGCTCGTAGAACGCCACCAGGGTTGCAATGTTCTGGGCTGCCTCTTCTGTTCTCTCGGTTCTGCGGCTGGAAAACGTGGTCCCATCCACCGTGACCGTGGCCACGAAAGCGGAGGCGCCCGGGGCGCCTCCCCTGGTTGTGGAGTACACCGGCGTGGAGCGGTGCGTCTTCTGGCAGTACGCGTTGAGAATTGGCACATACATACTGTTGGGTCTGCGAGTAATATCTGGGTGCGTTTCTTGTTTCCGATTATTCTTTAAATACAAATGTATTCAACGAACGTTTGAACTATTTCTAGAGTTTGATGCCAATAACTATTTGACGTTTGAATTCCAAAACCAAATTTAATCGTAACACATAACAGTAACGTCCACCGACGGGTTAATCAATGCACACTTTCCCAATGCTAACTCACTACACTGCGTCGAATGCATGTATTACTCAGAATGTCTTTCCCCCGTTTACGTATCAGTTTAACTTTAAGACTTATCGTTCACATTAAGACTAACGTTTAACTTTCGAACCCTTCGTTTAACTTGTCGCTATTGTTAACGTTTAACGTTGAGGTAAAAAAATTTCATGTGGCTACTGTCACATATCAGTCATCGACAATAAAATAAGTTTGTGTAATTCATTATCCTGTAATTCATTATCATAACTTAAACATATTAGTTGTGCGCTAAACGTAATAGTCTCTGGTTAACAGTCGGTCTAAACTTTGAAATGATGTGCTCTCCGTTTAAACTTCGTTGGCTCTGTTCAAGTATAGTTCGTGCAGTTTACTCTTTAGAGTCCCCGTGTAATTGTACGAGTCTCCGTTTGCTATTTCATTCCACGTGACAATAATTGCTTAACAAATATCCACAACTTATGCTTCTCGCAACGGAAATTACATGAATTTAAAATAGATGTGAGACTGATTTTAGTTTTCATAATTAATGGTGAAAGTAATTGATATTGGTTTCTGATTCACGCTGTCAGTAATAAAAATTACCGATTAGGTTTATACGTTTAAATATAGATTACGCTGTTTAAATATTAATGACTACGTTTGGATTCAGGCGACTCTGTTTAAATATAGAGAACTCCATTTAGATGGCGTAATTTACAAACGACAGCAACTCGAACATAATCTTTCACTCCGCCCTTTTCTTGTCATTCAAATCTTCGAGCAGCTTTTCCACACGTGCCTTTCGATCTTTTATTCCTTCAAGTTTTGAGTTTAGTGCACGGACCAGGTGTTCGAAAACCCACTCCAACTCTTCACCACTGGAGTAATCCCCGACGGCTCGTGAAGGCCCTGCAATGAAGAGTTGAAGGTTTACGTATGGAAGGTGGCCTTTTTTTTTACACTCAACTCACAAGTCTTACAGTAGGAAGTACCTGCGTCAGATACGTCATCGTCAGCAACCAGGGCCTTGGTAATCTCCACGCTGCGTGAAGGACACAGCTGCTTGAACGCCACCTCGGCAGCAATGTTCTGCGCCTGCTCGGCACTTTCCGCAGATGAAGCACCGGAGAAAGGGGTCCCGTCCACCGTCACCGTGGCCAGAAAGACGAGGTTGGTGTCGGGGCATTCACGGAGAATGGTGTACTCCGGCGAGGGCCGGCGTTTCATCTGGCAAAATTCGGCTAGACGTGACTTAAACATTATTGTGGGATGTGGATAATATCTGCGTGTGTATCTTGTTCCGGCTTGATGCTTACATACAATCATAACTATTTGTAAAAAAAAAAGACATTGGTTTTCGGTGAAATAAATGGAATATCGTAAAAAGGCATTGTGTGTCACCGCGTATTATCATGCGTCTTCCCTTAACCTTCGATGTGTATGTTTGGATTGTCTTCTTCACATATCGAGGACTCTGTGTGAATACTATTCTCACTGGTTACAAACACTCGCGCTTTTTAAATAGTGTGGTCCCCCCTTTTACAGACGTCCATGTTTATAATTTAGTGCCGATGTTCAAATATATACGTATCGGTTTAAAGATCAAAACATTACAGGGGAACAAATTTCTTTCCCTTCAAAAATTTTTCATTGAAACGGAGTTCTATTACAACCAGTGTAGGCATACTAATTTATACATCTACAAACTGAAAAAACATTATCATTTCGCCTTCAGGCCCTGGATCAGCTTCTTCACTTGGGCCGTGCGGGTTCTTATTCGGTCGAGTTTTGCGGAGAGGACTACTTCCTTCTCCGCAAGGTCGACGAGCATCTCCTCCAGAAAGCACTCCAACTCTTCGCTGTCGGAGTGCTCGCGGGTGAGTGAAGGCGCTGCATCTGAAGGCGTTGCGGTGCGAGGCCCTGCAATGATGGCTTTTAACAATTTAGAAAATAAATAAATTTTTTAAACATGCACGCAGAAATCTTACGGTATGACTTACCTCCATATAATCGATCGGCGGCAGCAGCGGGAGGCGTATTCATCCTCCCAGGGTATGGAATACGGAGGTCACTGTACGCCACCTCGGCCGCAGTGTTCTGGCTGTCCTTCGCTGTTTTCGCATGGTAAGAGCTGTAGTAAGTGGTCCCATCAACCGCCACCGTGCCCAAGAAGGCAGGGATGTGGTCGGGGCCCTCCCTGACGGTTGAGTACTCCGGCGACGGCCGGCGGGTTCTCTGGCAGAGCTCGTTGAGAATGGACTTGTACATATTTCTTTCTTTGTGTGTAATATGTGGATGTGCCTTTGGTTTCCGTTTATTGTTTAAATAGAAGTCTAGGGGTCGCATGTTCGCCTAACGTACTCCGTGTATTGATGCTTACGTGTGGAATTTGAATTCAAATTTAATTGCATCAATAAATAGTAATGAATTAGCATTCGTACTGGGAGTTCCCTCTAATGACTTCTTGTCGTCACTAATTTAGACTCAATACATGCTTTAAAGTCACACTTAACTGTTCAAATATCAATCATTGTGTGTAATATTTTAACCACTATGTGTACCATACAATGTCTCCGTTAAACATTTCACCGAAGATGTGTAAAACTCGCCGCCATATCTGTTTAAATATAACGTCTCTGTTTATGCGTCACTATCTTACATTCGTTCCCGAAGTTCAAATACAAAAGAATGACAACGAGCGATTTGCCTGTTTAACGTTATTGTCCGTTTAACATTCACTGCGTACGCTTGATTGAGTGTGTGACTCTTTAAATGTATCACCATTTAACATTAGGTTTATTCGATTAAAAAGTCAGTCCAGACAACGAAATTCGTTTATTCTCTGTTTAAATATCAGGGCTTCATAACCAAATAAATGTGTGATCTTTAAAGATTATCCTTTTACGAAGCCTAATCGGCGACACTTTCATTGCAAGTTCTACGATTGTGACCGGACGCGTGGCAGCGGCTGCAATGTAACTCGCGGACATCAAACGCTTGCGACTCGATCCTCCTTCGTCTAGGACGCCTAGGTTGCCATCTCATCACAGGCGGTCGCAAAAGCAGATCGCGATTGTTGTCCGTGGGCCTCTCATTGTCGGGTATGGGAAATATAGCTTCCTTATACGCCAACTTGTAAGTGTCGACGGTGAAGTGATCGCTAATAAAACGATGAACATTGCTGTCCGTCAGCAATATCGCAGCGCAAGCGCGTTTGCACGGGATGCCATAAACTTGCCATCTGCGACATGAGCAAGTTCTGCTGGCAAGGTCTACAGAGTTACTGCACTGGTCAATCACTTCGTAACGATCAGCGAGACAGCGAGCAACGTGAAGACTTCGGCTATCTTGAACAAGCGTCTCAACCTTTGAATGTATGTCCGGGCATAAGAAAGTCTCCCATTTATTCGCTTGCTCACGGCGAGTGCATAACATGCGCATCAGCTTGAACCTGCACAATGAATATCAGAAATCTTAAAGAAATTTACGCGAATATATGAATATTTAAACACAACTACATCGGAGTAAACAGAACAGTAATAAACTAAAGATCGAAGAAGAAAAACATATACAACGGTATTTAAACTGAGACAATGATATTTACATTTGTTATCTTACACACGATTCTACCGGACTAAACGGTTCACGTGAATGTTAAACATAGACGACGATATCAAACTGCAGACAGTGCATGTTAAACACAGATAACGTAAATTAAAGGGTAACGGGTAAGCTTAAGCGTTACATGTATTTAACCTTCGAATACCTTATAGCGTCGACCATTTTCGTCACCGGTAGGTGTCGAGCTTCTTTGATCCACGCATTGAGCGACTCAGCTACATTCGAATACATCTCGCCCCATCGGTCACCTTCGAACAGATAATTCGACCAGTATGACATATCGGATTTGTGAATCAACCACTGAAACGCTTCGGGTGATGCGGCCCGCAGTTCATTGAAGGTGTCATCAAATTCTTTAGCCGTCGTTGCCCACACGATACGAAAGCATATGAACCAGCACTCCTTCCTCAATGCCTTCCCAAGTCTGCCATTGGCTTTCATAAAATTGGCCTCCAAGTGCCGAAGGCAGTACGCGTGCGGGGATGAAGGGAAAACTCTCGCAACAGCGTTCACAAGGCCCTTTGACCTATCCGAAACGAATGTAATTGTCTCTTGGTAGTCTCTTTCGTCGTATAAAGCATCACCTAACTTGGAAATGAACCACGTCCAATTGGCGTTGGTCTCGTTGTCGACAATAGCGAAGGCGACGTGGAAGAAGCCATTGTTCCCATCCTTGCTTGTGGCACCCAAGAGAGTACCCCGATACTTTCCAAGGAGGTGAGTACCATCGACAAACAGCAGCGGCCTGCATGCCCGCTTGAACCCCAAAACGCACGTTTAAAATGCTCACCGTCTATTTCCACAAACGCGATGCTGCCGGGGTTTGTCTCAGCCACCTTATGGACGTACCAAATCAATAGATCGTAGCTGGAGATGTCGCTGCCGTCGAGGATCACCCGGGCATGCTCTTTTCCCAGCCAAGCCTGCTTGTATGGAATGTGGACACCATGCTCCCGCAACATGTTCTTCTGAATGTCGATGGCCTTGTACAAGGGCCGGTCCTTCAGCTTCTGAATCACTTGTGCGCTGACCCATTTTTTGGACGCTTTCGGGTGTGATGCCGAGCCAATTCCACCACCGCAAGTGTGCGACGGGTCCATTGTCTTGATTCTGAAGGTATTTCTATTATATTCCTTTGATGCGTGAACGCGCCATTGACATCCACCGCCGCGCATTCCACAGTGACCCGGTATTTTTCGTTCTTCACGAATTTGAAATCAAAATTCCGACTGATAGCAAAATTGCGAAGTGTATCTCGGAAATGTTCAACGCCATCAAAACGTTGATCTGACGAGGATGTCAGGCATGCGTCACCATCCGGGTCGCCATGTGGTGGGACAGAAGCACTCCCAGATTCCGAATTCCTGCCAACACTTCAGTTCAAACGCAAACGATCAGTATTTAATCATAAACTCAACTTAGTTAAACGAAGAAGTTAATATTTACACGTTAACAGACATAGTTAAACAGAGATGTAATAATGCAAACATTATATGACAGGTTAAACAGAAACATGATAAATTAATCGGATACTCAAAATTTAAACGGATAATTCATTCTGTAATACAGATAATGGTAGTATTAAACACTAACTGACATACAACTGCATAATTGTTTTAGAGCAACGCATTACCACCACAATAACTCGTTTTCAGAAGGCTGCCGTGGCACGTCATCCGTCTCGACAACCATATCGACTACACCGCCTTTGAGGATGGAGAACACATGACACATGCGCTGGAAGTCGACCTCGTTCTCTATTGGGCAAACCGTATTATGTCCATCGGGTGTGATGAACTTGACCCTCGCGTGACAAACATCGAGACTCCAGCGCTCACAAATCTCACCTAACACTGACGCCCATTCAGTTGACTCGGTGAACGTCAGCACTCGTCCCTCCCCGTTGTATCTAGCAATGGCACAAAAACTGTCCATAATATCGGGTGGCCGGAGGAATTCAAATCCAAAAACCACCTTAGCAGCAGGAAAAGGAGAACAAGAACAAAAATATGTAATTCGCCTTCTAAACTTTCTATGCGAACAAGAAACCATTAAGGGGGAAAAAACTCACAAATGTATGCGTAAATGTGAGACATGACATGATGTGATCGGGAGGGGGGGTTTCCCACCATTTGCAGGGGCAAAAATGGATTTTCATAACACGGACCCATTTCATGTGACAGACGGGGGGTAGAAGTGAACCAAACTATAATGGAGGGGCTGTCCGGGGTGTGCAAAAAAAGAGGGGGTTTTTGACCAGTTTTGAAATTCACGAGGGGTGAACAATAATTTTCCCTTATATAATATGCTTAAAATTTATCCCTAAAACAATTAATTATATTAACTCTCATTATTTAGAATTAATACTAATTTAAAATTTTAATTAATACAGTGGTGATTTATTAAATTTAAAAAATATAATGTAATTTAAGTATATGCAATTATAATATTTTTTTATATAAATTAAATAAGAATTGGTATTTTAAAATACAATATTAAATTAAATAAAACATAAATAACTATTTTTGTAATCATATTAATACTACTAATCATGTTAGTATTAGTTCTAATTATTTAATATTTTTTTATAATAATTAATTATTTATTTATTGAAAGTATTTAATGATAAAAATATTTTTTTAAAATATTAAATATTTTAAATTTATATTTTTTAAATTTTATTACTTAAAAATATTTTTATAGTTAATTTTAATGATAATTTAATTTATTAAATATATTTATATTTATATTTAAGATAAAATGATGGTGAGTGGATACCACTTACTTTACTGCATTTTAACTTATAATAAATTTTGATATAAATTGAAATGCTGTAAAAATATGTAAGATTTAAGTACATTTATAAGTAAGTGAAGCTTTTACATAAAACCAAACAACCAATTACATATAAAACACTTACATCGCAGTTATTTATAACTAGTTATAACTAACCAAATAGCCCTATATAGCAAAGGAATATTCTCAAGAAATATGCAACCAACATAATTGATTCATCTTCAGATCTGATTGTCCATTCACCAACGGTGCTCGTATAAAAAACAAAAAATTTGAAAAATTGAAAGTTTGAATATTTTTATAAAAATAATTTCAAGTACAATTTGGGGTTTTAAAGAAAAAGTACAAATAAAAAACTAATTAATTTTGATTAATGGGCCTAGCAAAGTGGCCATATACGTCGGCAAAGCACGCCAAAGCCAACACGCGGTCCAGAGATCTCCACGCAACGCAACGTGTGATCACTACCGTTAAAGGGCAATCAAACGGCTCACAGCGATCCCTGAGCCCGTAATAGCCGCATTTTTTCAAACACCTCGTGAGCGCCATCGAACTGCTCCCCCGCTCGCTTTCGCTTTCCTCAATTCCCCAATCTCGTCTCGACGTACGCACTTGGTTTCTCTCCCTAGATCTACATCTCATGGATCTCATCTCCCCTCCAATCAGTTCTTGCTCGAAGGAGCACCAGAAGATCTATCAGCAGTGGTTCTCCTTCGCAGATTCAGGTTCTTTTCGTCTCTTTTCTCAGTGATTTGTTGTTTTTATTGGTTTTTTGGGTGGTTTTTTCGTGGGTTGTTGGGATTTTAGGGTTTTATGTTTTGATTTGTTATGGTGTTGAAGATGGTGATGGGCGGATTACGGGGAATGATGCTCTCAAGTTTTTTGCCATGTCGAAGCTTTCGCGGCCCGAGCTGAAGCAGGTTTTGATTCAATTGATCGTTTGTTACTACTTTGTTCTTGTTGTCTTTTTATTTTAAATTGCTCTTTTGAAAATTTTGATCGAATCGTTGGTATTAGGGTTATATTTTTTTTCCCTTGGCGTATGTACGGGATTGTTTGTGATGTTTTCGTATTAAGGTGCTGATGTATCAGCATGAGTTCGAATTGTATTCGATTGCTCTCCCTGTTGATTTTGTTTAGTGGACTTTTGCATTAAATTCTTATTTTGCATGAATTGGCTTTTGGATTCCTCTTTCAGCGACCATGTTTAATATGGCGCTGAATGTTTGTAAGCTATCTACATGTCAAAGCAATGTTATGTGGCTATTTTCATGTTGGTCGTTAAATAGCATGGCTGTTGATTTGTTCTGATAGATTAACAACTTTATTCTGAAGAGTGAAGAGTAGCATGACAATGTTTTTTTTCATTTGAAAGATTTTAATTAAATGGATGGGTTTTCTTTTTTATTATTCTATTTTTTTATTTTTAATTTCTGTGAAAGGAGTTAAATGGTTTTCTAGATTGAAACTATTGTTGATTAGATTTATTGTCAATGAGCTAGTGACATTGACGCTTAAAAGAAGTAACATATTTATAATGGAGCATCAGCGCTGAGATGCCATTAACTTTGTGAGCTACTTAGCATCCTATGTGATGGTTTTGTCCCCATATAATGATTGTTCACAACTAAACTAGTTTTCTATTATAAGAAGAAAACTCTCCTCGATGGAATTGTTTTCCAAACTTTAAAGTGGATCACAATGATGAAAGATCCTCTCTAATATTCTAGTAGAGAAGCAAGAAGATAGCCTGATAGTACACTCTTCAGCTCTTACAGTTGAAATTGAGGAAGTAAAGTAAGTAACAAATTCGAGTAGATGATTGTGAAAATTAAAAAAAATAGAGTTAGATCAGTGTTTTTTAAACCAGAAAAGGAAAACAAAAAAGAAAATTACTATGAGTGGAAATGACAAAATAATTTCATGGTGTTGTAGTTCCTCTTGCCAATAAATGTTCCTCCTTTTTTCTGTGTTGTCAACTCAATATCTGCATTGATACCCTGTAGTCTTTAGTAATCATTTCATGATTTCATCTACGATTGCAATAGTCGCTTACCCTTGGGGATTTGCCGGAACAAGTTTTCATGTTCAAGGTCCATCATGTGTCTCACATGTCCCATTATGCCTACATGTAAATGCAATATGTTCCTTGGCCGAATCAAAAGTTTCTGAATAAAAACAGAGCATTTCTTTGTGCTGGATCTACATCTCTTAGCTTATCAGCCACCAGAGATTTAGTTGTCTTGATAGGAAACACAACTTCTTGTCACTACTAGACATTAAAAAGAAACTTATATGCTCGCTCCTGATGTTCTTTCAGTTCACATAGAGAAGTTTTATTTTCTAGAGATGAGCATCTCTTACAACCCTTGATTTTGTTTGTATAGGCTCTCCAATGTAAGAAACACTGCTCTAAACCTGATAATTGGATATTGAAGCATATGGTTGTTACTGTAGTACTCCCTTGGTTCATAACACAACAATAAACACAATTGTCTTTGGAATTTTATTCCTCTTCATTGATAACATTGTTTGACAATTATTTGCCAATAATGTTTGTGTTCCATACAAGAACTCATAGGGGTTGATTCTTGGTTGAAGTCTCTAGTTTTTTACACTTATTGTTCATCTAATATTTGTTAGCCCTTTAGTTCTTTTCTGTCTTGTATAGTTCTTTCTACACAATAATGAATGGCGCATTTAATAACTGTGAAGATTTGGGCTATTGCTGACTCTAAGCGTCAAGGTTTTCTTGGCTTCCAAGAATTCATCACTTCAATGCAGGTTTTGTTTTCTTTCTTGCTTTTATTTTTCCTTTTTAATTTTAAAACTTATTTCACAGTTGTTTTATGACTATATGTTCAAACTAACCGGAAAGTACTTTCGCCCTCTTCAATACTAACTGGTTTTTATCACAGCTTGTTGCCCTGGCACAAGCAGGAAATGAGATTACAAAGGACACCCTTAGCAGTGCAGGTGAGCTGTAAACAGAGAATGAACATCAGAGGGAATGAACAGTTTCATTATCATAAATTCATAATTAGTCTTGCTTTACCTTCAAAACATTTTGATCTTGTTTTGTTTACTGATAAAATTATATTTCTGGAACAGATTTGTCAAGCTTAAACCCACCTGATATGGAAGGTTTGGATACACTATTTGCTGTATGTTTACCCCGTTTTTCCACTCATAATTGGCAATATCCTTCCCCTGTATCAATTTAAGATCTCTGACTTTTTGCCACTCTTTGCTGTAGAAAATGAAAACTAAGCCTTCACCCAAGAAAAGTGATCCTGATCTAGATGGTAAGAATATTTTAGGTAATGCGTAACTTTCTTTATCAAGTGCGATTGTTCACTTTATCTCTTGCCAATATTGCAGGGACTTCTCAGCCCCAACGACCATCAGCTAATTGGTTTTCCTCAAAATCTACAAAAAAGGTATTTTCCTTAAAAGTTTCATTTTTTCCGCTCTCTTTTAGGTGATTTACTTCAGATACAAATCTCATTTAGTCTATTATAATGCTATTGAAGCTTTTATAAGTTTCTTTCCTGGAATCTGTTGACTAAAGAAGCGTTAAATAACTTGGGAGTTTATTTTTAAGTTTCATACTCTGTTGGTTTGACACAATTATTTGATTTAGAGGTTGTGAAATCACAGGGATGGGTTATTTCGTGTAAAGACATGGTTTACATGTTTTTTCATATTTATGATATAATATGCTTGCTTCCAAGTTTTCGTCTTAATACCTGTTATTGATTGCTATCTGTCTTAGTCAGTTAGCTGATTTACCTTCGTTATTACTTTATTATTTGGTTTATAATGTTTAATTTCCACTATTATATTTTTTAAAAATTGATATTTTGTAACGCGAGATATAGTTAATGATTCTCTTAAGTTAACCTTATCATTTTGGTATTTAAAAAAGTGTATGTAGTATGTATATTGTAGTCTCTACGCATTGAACCCTGCTTGTGCCCTGAAATGCTGAGTACAAACTTGTCTTATGCTGGAACTTAATATTTTTCTTGTCTTGCATGAGCTGCTGGTGTGGTTTTGATTATGATGCTGTTTCATGCTTTGGTGCAGATACCCTTGAGTTCTGTTACATCAATTATTGATGGGTTGAAGAGATTGTACATTGAAAAACTGAAACCTTTGGAAGTTACTTATCGCTTCAATGATTTTGTCTCCCCATTGCTGGTGAGTTAAGATCATCTATTCCTATAATTTGTCCTGCCTTGTCAATAAATCATACTTTCAATTACTAGGTCTTCTGGAGTTAATGTTTTGGCATTTCATCTTTATTTATGTATTTGTTTATTCTGGTAGACAAATAGTGATTTTGATGCTAAGCCCATGGTTATGCTTTTGGGTCAATATTCTACTGGGAAGACAACATTTATTAAACATCTGCTGCAATCGGGCTATCCAGGTTGGTTAAGTTATTCACTTTATTGTATTTGCTTTTATGTTTTTCTTCAATCTGCATAGAGAAAAAAGGTATAATCTGTGCTTGCTGTATTTCTATGTGTAGGTGCTCATATTGGGCCAGAGCCTACAACAGATAGGTTTGTTGTTGTTATGGTATGCCAATGTATTCTTTGTCTTAATCCATTGGTGTGACTTTTTGACCTTGATTATATTATTTCCATATGAAAAGCATGCACACAGTTTATAGTGTGCTCTTGTTTGAAGTTGTTTTCCAACAGTCATGCAAAATGCATCTCTTTAGTCATACACAACTGAATTTAAAATAGCCTGGTCATTGGACAATGTCTAATTTTTGTTTAGTATGGTTTGAAGTTTCCTCCAAGGGCTTTTTTGTGCCATTTTATTTTTTTACTGTTACTTATTGTATGACAATGTTGGACAATTTTTTATGATATTAGTCCTGATATAATCATAACACTGTGAAGAGCCAATATATGCAAGGAATAATTGAGAAATTTTACTCCAAGTACTCAGTTTTGCCTTTTGTGATGAAATAGTAGATGGATACATTGAAAGTTGTTCAGCAAAAGAATTGTTTTCTGCGAGTTAAAAGTAACTCAATCATGAGCTCACACATAATGCTTATATTTCCGGTGGAAAAATATAAAATGTAATTACTATTCTTTCTTTGGAAAATATTGTTTTCTATAAGAACTTGTTCCTTTAAAATTCATTCCCTTTTCTGTGTAACGTTAGTGTCATAGACCGACATTGCTCATGTTGTCCCTTTTTTAACCACTATTATTTTGTGCATTGGGTAACTTTTGACTGATCTTCACTTTAGTCTTGGGAAATTTCTAAGGCCTTGTTTAGTTGGAGTTTGGGATATTGAAGTTAGTTGGCTGTTTGAATCTGTTTGGAGGAAAAAATTTTAGATGAAATTACTCTTGGATTGCATGATGATCTTGGCTGCGATGCATGCATCAAAACATATAGGATGATGTATACGCTTGCATTACATCACTTTATTTTATTGGCTGCAGTTGGGATAATGGAGTTAAGATTTGATTGTTCGAATTTTTTTCGGAGGGAAAACAATTTATCTGAAGTTACTCTCAGAGTGCATGGTGATCTTGGCTGTGGCGCATGCATTTTTAATCATGTTAAATCTCCAATTTTTATGATGCCTCTGGGGGATCAAAATATATGGGGTGATGTATGTGTTTACATTACATCACTTTATTGTCTTTTTTGGTGAAGTACAGTAACTTGTTTGTTGCTTATAATACCAATATTTTGTTTCATGTCTTCATTGTCTTTGCCTTTCTTTTTTCTTCCTCCTTTGTGAGTTGTGATCATCGGTCTACTATAATGGTTCCAACATAAATACAAGTGTCACCTGAACTCAGCAATGTCACTTTTGATAAAGGGAGTTGGTGTGTGAGAATCACAATCAAAATCTTTAGCTAATGTGGTTTCATTTTCTTCTGCAGTCTGGTCCTGATGAAAGAAGCATTCCTGGAAACACCATTGCTGTGCAAGCAGACATGCCTTACAGTGGACTAACAACATTTGGAACTGCCTTTTTGTCAAAATTTCAATGTTCTCAGATGCCACATCCAGTATGCTAACAATTTTTGCTTTTATTAGAAATTTTATACACAATAATTTGATTTATCTTTTGAAGCTAATTTCTATTTATTTTTTGAAGCTGCTAGAACATATTACATTTGTTGATACCCCGGGAGTTTTGTCTGGAGAAAAACAGCGAACTCAACGCAGCTATGATTTTACTGGTGTCACCTCATGGTTTGCTGCCAAGTGTGATCTTATTCTTCTTTTGTTTGATCCTCATAAACTCGACATCAGTGATGAGTTCAAACGGGTTATTGGATCTCTTCGTGGCCATGATGACAAAATCCGTGTTGTTCTTAATAAGGCAGACCAAGTTGACACTCAGCAGGTAGAATGATGTGAAAATTATGTTTTTCTATCTATTGCCCATCATTATTAGATCACTTTTCACATATCTTGTTTCATTATTGGCATTTTCCTCGTATAATGGTCATTAGCTTTCTCATTTTTTCTTCTAAGTATTGCAAACTAAATTGTCTTTGGTATAATGTTACAGCTAATGAGAGTATATGGAGCATTAATGTGGTCATTGGGGAAGGTTCTAAACACCCCGGAAGTTATGCGTGTTTATATTGGGTCAGTATATTCCATTTCAATCATTTCTATTGAATTCTATCTCCAGAAAAACTAATTCAAGGCATGCAGCTTGCATTTTGTGGTACATTTTTTCCCTCATCACAGGCACCTTTGCTGTTAGTTTTATTTTAGAATTTCATAAATGGTTTAGTTGTTGATGCTTTGTGATCAATGGTAATTCAAAGTTTTTGAACTTTTCTCTGCAGCTCATTTAATGACAGACCAGTAAATGAGGCAGCCATTGGTCCAATTGGGAAAGAGTTATTTGAAAGAGAACAAGATGACCTTCTTTCTGATCTAAAAGATATTCCTAAGAAAGCTTGTGATCGCAGGGTAAGTTCATTTTTGTCTTTTGATAGAAGTTTTTCATGCTGTTGAACTGATACTTTTTTGGTTTTTGTATTTAAGTAAATTAATGTTACTCCCTAGAGAAGTCTCCTAAATACCCTTTTGCCATCATTCTTCAGAAATGCAGCAAAATGTCCTGTTAATTTGGTTAGTTATGGTTTAAATATATTATCGAAGTTGATGTATATTTATAATGGTCTATAAACACTAATGGCCAATCTCAATCGTAGTAAAGATCGATTACATTTGCTTTTGTGCCATCATAGAATTTGCAGGGTAGCATAAAGCATGAATTCTGTTTTCTGAATGGAGCTGATAACAGATGCCATCTCTTTGTAACTTTTATTTCTATATTTGCAGATAAATGAATTTGTCAAGCGAGCAAGAGCAGCCAAGATTCATGCCTACATAATCAGTCACTTAAGAAAGGAGATGCCTGCAATGATGGGTAAGGCTAAAGCTCAACAACGGCTAATTGATAATCTGGAGGATGAGTTTGCCAAGGTATCAACTCTTTTCTTATTCTAAGCTCACATTGTAACAAACTTTGAGGCTTATCTCAGCGTATTATCTATAAGATAATGATCATATGCGTTCTAGCATTTCTTGGAGCATTTTTCTTTGCAATTTTCTGAACTGTGGGTGTAGATAACATTTTTGATAGCTGGATGTAGAACTTACCTTTCCACTTTTTAGCAATCTTTGCAATCACATTAAACTCTGTTTGATATTTTCTATTTCATCTCTTTAACTCTAAATCTATGTGTCAGATCATTTTTGGCTTGATCGTCCTTCTGAATAATTGCCTGAAGAGAAGTTATCAATCACTTTTAGTCCTGTCTAATGTTTATCAAGCCTAGGCTGTGTTGATATGTGTTTGCTATATAACATTGCACATTTAGTTCTACTTGTACAGTACAAAAGCGTGTCCATATGTTTGGAGTTTTCTTTTGTCCTAGTTTCTCAGTAATATTCCCTTACAATATGCAGTGGGATTTCATTAGCCTGCTTAGACTGTAATATTTCACCATTGTACAAAACAAAGACGCTGAATACTGAATATTGCTCCATTCTTACTATGCTTGGAAACATATTTTTTTTTGGTTGAGAATGCTTGGAAACATATTGAACCTTCCCATCAAATGGCAAACATAGCTTCTTGCATGCAGACTCTGACAAATTATGGTTCTACAGGTTCAAAGAGAGTTTCATCTGCCAGCAGGGGATTTTCCTAATGCTGAGCACTTTAGAGAGGCGCTGAGCGGCTATAGCATCGACAAATTTGAGAAGCTGAAGCCGAAGATGATACAGGCTGTTGATGACATGCTTGGGTACGACATTCCCGAACTCTTGAGGAACTTCCGTAATCCCTATGAATGATCCATGCAGAAGCAATCCATATTCAGCTTTGCGAAGAAAATCTTTGGAAGATGAGTTTTACATGGATTTCCTTCTGCAGCGGGGCGCATGTAAATTGCAGGTATCTTCACATTATTCTGCGGCAATCCATTGCATTGTTAGAGCCAGATTTGAGTTCGTAAAATCATCGGTCAGACCTTTACAATGAGAATGTAAAACTGCAGAGAAATTTTATGTAAGAACTGCATTCTAACTCATATAAAAATAGTTACCATTAAAAAACAACTCGTTATTATATATATAATGATATTATTTGCATAAGAGGCATAAGGTTCATTTTATTACATTTGTTTTTGCTTTTTTATTATTTCTTTTGACTTTTTTTTATTATTGATGCACTACTATACCCAATTTTTTTTAACCAAACATGTACTTCAATCTCCATTCCAATTTCATTCCCTCATTTCATTTCTTATTGAACTCCTCCCCTATCCCGATTTTCCGCATGTTAATAATATAGAGATTCTTAAGACAAATTAGATATTAAAATAAAAGGAATAAGAAGGCAAATTGAGTAAAATAGAGAAACTAAATAAAATATTACACTTTATATATGTAATTATATATATATATATATATATATATATAATCAATCAAAGATTCAAATAAGAAATACAATACAAAGACTGATATTTAGAATTAGATATGCTAAATGAATTGCATAACTCAAATGCCATGTTTGAAGCAGCAAAATGATTCGATAATATATAAAACAAATCTCAATCATGACTGAAAAATTAAAAAAGTGCAAAGCATATATCCTATAAGTTTAAGTAATCACCCCAAGGCGGTCCTAGATCATAAGGGTTCTTATGGCAAATAATACATTAATATTAAAGTGCAATTGTTGCAAGTTAGCATAAATTGGAGCTAAGGCTGTCATGTTCGCTTTAGTAAGACCTACTACACTAAGCACTGATGGATTGTGTCAGTTGCCTTAAAAAAAAAACATTAGTGTAAGTTTCATTTATTACATACAAACCAAATATATTATTTAGATATCTTATTAATAAAATTAAACACCTAGACCTAGATATTTAAATCTATATTTTTCAAATTAACTGGTGTGAGACTATTAATTACTCTAATAATCTGCATTGAAATATGTATAAACATTTCCTACATCAATGGGTGTGTAGTCAAACTTAGATTAGTTTCATGCATGCCTTTGCTAGTTTAGTGGCAATGCTAATCGAGTTGGTTACTTTAATGTGTGTTACAATTTCGTTTTGTAGCAAGGCAACATATTGCATCATTTCAGCCTTGTGCCTATTAGCTCTTTTGTTCCGTTTCATTCAGGATTGACATTTTTGAATGATATATTAGGATCGTTTCTGATAATGCATTCTCAACTGTCGTGTTTATATTATGTGTTAGTGTTTTTGTTAGGTATAGCTCATATATTAGATAAATGGACAGATGCCGTGGTACGATACAAGGTAAATTTGTAAATAGTACCTGGGGTTATATATATTTGCGTTGTATTTGTAACCCTAATTTATTTTTTTGGATTAATAAGAAAGCCGCCGCTCACCGCTCCCGAGAACGTAGACACATTGTCGAACCTCATTAAATCTTTGTCTCTTTCTTTTCCCTTGTGATTATTAGCGTGATTTCTCAACATTTTTGTTGGTATTATCTATCACATGCTAAGCTAGCAGATGATGATATGTCAAACAATAATGTGATGAGATGATAAAAGCTATTTTATATCATAAGAAGAATTTGATGAAGATATTTGGTGAGAGATCAAGTTTGGAATGAAGATTGATTTAAAATCAAACTAGGACAAGCTATCTTTGCCAAACACATAAATGGTTGAAATCATGGTTGGAGAGTTTGAATGAAGCTCAATAAGTGTCTTGAATTATTTTAGGGAGAACTTAAAATGGAGTTGAAGAAAATTTTGCATGAGGTTAAATTAGACATGGGCTAGATTACTGGAATACTAAGATTAATTGAAAACTGATTTATCAAGTTGGAGATTTAATGAAGCTCAAGTTCACATAATTGAAGATGTGATGAAGCTATGTTTGGATGCTATGAAGGTTCATTGAAGGCCAATTGGCATGGATGCATGCATGAAGACCAAATTTGGTACATTGAAGATTATGATTGATGAAGATCACATGAGAAGCCAAGTATGGAGAAGCGCTAAGTGTGGGCAAGCATTAAGACCTTGGAAGTTTTCTAACACGCATGATGTGAGTTCCACTAGTTGTTGTTGTTGGTTGAGATTGGGAGGATTCGACAACCTTTGTCTTGGACTCAACTGGGAGAGTTAGAGGTGTTTGGAGGTCTAATTGAAACTAGGTTGTAACTGATTCAGTATTAGTTAGGATGGCCAAGTTACAACTCGAACACAATAGAAGTGCAATGCTAGGTTTCGAATATGCTAAATTTAGATCTTGTGGAGTCAAGATAGAAAAGGAAGATTACAAGAGCCATTTCACATGGAGGACAATATAAGATTCATATTTAGAATTCCGGATGTAAAAGGCGTATGCATCGATCAATCTACAGAGAGTTTTTATTGTTTGTGGTGATTGTGATTTTAGTGGATTGTCAGGTTGATAAGAGATTGAGACTAGTGGGAGGTTAGTCAAGGTGATCCTTCAAGGATAAGATGATGTGTTGATCATCAGTAAAAGAAAGAGAATATCACTGCCCAACCCGCGACAAAGCATATTGTAATCGCAAGTCAAAATATTGTAGGTGACGTGGACATCCAACTTACCTCATGCCATTGCAATTCAAAATTATCTTGTAAAAACTCCATTTCGAGAATAGGTATATATATAAATGCATTAAAATGCAACATCAAGAAACATAAAATCAACTCAAGTATCATAGCTCGACATTGTAGAAAATAGTGAGCAAAGGAGAAATGTTAATTACTAATTACACATTAGTTGATCCACTTAGAACAAGTTTAAACTAGGAACATAATTTGACCTAATAATAAACTCAAAAGAAAAGAATACAGATATGGTGTCTAGCACAATACCTTAGAGAACAACAATTCTAACAACCACCACTTAGGAACAATGGAAATAAGAGTGGACGAGTAACATAGTTACTCAATGAGTGGTTAAAATAGTTTCTTAGTGTTAACAAAAAGAAGATTAATTATGTTAAAACATCACATCTCAAAAATAGTATAATAACAGGAAAGAAATCAATAAAAAAGTATTCTATATAGTAAACTGTTAGATATCAAGCTTGAATGACACCAAGGTTCAAGACTCATGCAAAATCAAGTACTAAAAAGAGCTTGCTATGAAATCATCCCCAAAAGAAAGCGCCACCAACTCTCAAGTCAAATTCTCTTCACGCCTCCTGAAAAGGTAACCTATATTAACTTATAAAACCACACCACCTTTTATTAAGCCGGTCCGTGAAGACTACCACTGCATTAGTCAATAATTACGTACATGAGTACATGATTGAAATTAACAATGACATACAAATTCATTTTAAAAACTATCGTACAAAATATTTGTTTAATGTTTTATATTTCATTCTCAAATCATATTTGCAAACCATTGGAAAAATTATTATGAAGATATATCACAAACCTATTGCAAAACCCCATAGCTTATTTCAAAAATTGAAAAAAAGACTAATTTTAAACATGATCAAATAGGAAATAAAGTTCATTGCAATAAAAAGTAAAAGGTATAATTCCTTGAATGGTCTCTCTAGTTTTTAACACTTACCTTTTTACTCCATGTATTTCAAATTTGTAATATTTTAGTCACTCTACTAGTTCAATTGAGCCATATTAGTTCCTGAAAACCCTAAATTCTAAACCCTAAACCCTCAGGAAAGGGACTGAAATAGCTCAATTAAAATATTAGATGGACTAAAAGGTTACAATTTAAAATAGAAGATTGAAAAAAAAAAGTAAATGTGAGAAAGCAGAGGGATTATTCAGAGAATTATACCAAAATAAAACTATTTTAAAACAATAGTAAAGAAGGCCTTCACTCACTGTGCTTAGACCCGTTAATCTAAGAGCTTAAACTTGGTGTTACTTGGTCGAGGGTTCCCCACTTAAGAGCAAATCTAACTCAATCCAAATTTTAGCTAAGAGCATGCATGCAAGAGAAATATGCACAGTTCGAGTCTTATATCCAATCCAAAGCCCAGTTATTATAGAGAGTGTATGTTGTATGAAAGTTATGTATTTATGTCCTTTCTTATTGTTTGTGGTGAGTGTGTTGATCATCAAAAGTTACTAACCCATAACCTCTAATGAAACTAACACTATAGTTTTCCTTTTTACAGTATATATTTAAATTGTAAATGCATTAGTATTTTTTGGGTTAAGTTTAAAAAGTCTTAATCCTACTTTTAAATTTATTTAAAACTAGCAATTCCACAATTGTATTTTACTTTGAAAGACTATTCTTTCTCATCTTGACTTTTGATGCTATGTTAATCCAATAAAACACAAGCAAATAGGCTTTTGAAACAAAAGATGTAATATTTGAATAAGAAATAGACATTCAAAAGACATAAAATAAAATTGAGGTGCAACTTTCTTAAATAAAAACAGAATTAAAATTTTCAAAAATTTAGTTCAAAAGACATTAATATGTTTATACTTAACCGTATATTATTAGTTGGGATACATGTCACTATCATTAAAAGCAAAATCCTAGCACTATCATTAGTAAGGGGTTGCTATTTGTATCTACTTCTAAAAGCTTTTACGACCCAAATTATCTGTTTACATAACTAATTTTAGTGTTAATTTTTTTATTTAACTTTACAAATCTATCCACCTCCCCCCGAACCGCGCTCCTCCGTTCCAAGAGGGTGAGGACGTTATAGGCAATTCCCCCACCACGCGTACGCCCCTGAGAGTTGGCGCTTGTCGTCCTATCTCAAAAAAAAAAATAATAAAAATCTATCCACCTATTGGCTATTGCTATCACATCTTTAATGCACAATATTAAAATATCGAGAGAAATAGAAAACATTGAAACAAATAAACTAAATATTTATGAAAAAAGTAACTTTAATTTTTTTTTTTTTTTTTTTTGGTTATTTACATATCTACTCCAACCAATTCACACACATTGCGAAAATAGATTAAAATTAGTTGCTATCTTAAATTTATAAAAAATTGTAATAAGTTTTGAAAACTATCCCACACTTAGACATGGCCACAGTTCGGGAATCGTATGTTCCGGTTCATGAACTATCGGTTCCGGTTAAAAAAATCTTGAACAGAAACTGAACCGCCTAGGCAAGGTTCTTGGCGGTTCGGTTCTGGTTCCGGTTTTGGTGGTTCGGTTCAACGGTTCCGGTTTGGCGGTTCAAATGGTTCATGTTTTTTTAACTAAATAATTCAATATTTCAAATTAAATAAACACAAAAATATAAAAATTAATTTAATACAATATTTTATTAAAAAAATAAAAGTATTAATAATTCAAAACAATATTTATTATAACTAACCTTCTTGCATAAGTAACAAAGTTTGGCATGGCACAATACATATAAATCGGACGAATGTCACGAATCAACCTAATTGGCTAATCAAGTGTTCAGAATCAGACCTAATCAATAATCAATTTGGTTAATATCTTTAATTATTTATTTAAAATATCTTTAAACATGTAATTACTTAATTAATAACTTATTAATAATATTAACAAAATAAAAACCTAATCATTCATGACATTATATATATATATATATATTGATTTAACTGAAACCGGCGGTTTGAACCTCTATTTTGAATCGACGGTTGGAACTGTCGGTTCCACGGTTTTCAAATTCTGGAACCTGAACCGAACCTTGTATAAAGGTTCAGGTTCCCGTTTTTTGACTGTTATGGTTTTGCCGGTTTTTGTTCAGTTTTTTTCCTGTTCGGTTCAGGTTTCGGTTCAAAATGGCCACGTCTACCCACATTGAGATGTTATTAATTTCTCTTTCTAATTTAATGATATCTTTAAATTTTTTAACATAATGTTTTAATTTTTTAAAAAATATTGAAAAATATAGGAATATATTAAAGATAAAAGTAAATTAAAATACTATTTAAAGCTTTATAGTTTCAAAAAAAATTTAGAAGAAGATATAAATAAGATCGGGAGAGTTTTAACGTTAAATTGAAGTTTATTTCCTTGAATAGTCTATTTTTTTCTATTTAATTTATCTATTTTAAACTGTACCTTTTGAGTCATATATTTTTTTTAATGTTTTTTGAGTTTAAAATTTAGATTTTAGAGTTTATGGATACTGACATAGCCTAAGTAAAATAGCAAAGAAATTAAAATAATAAAAAGAGTAAAAAAATTTTAATTTAAAAGAAATGGAATAAAATGTTAAGTTTGGTAAAATAAAAGGATTATCCAAAGAATTGCGCCTAAAATAATCAATTGTAATATGTTTGCATGATTGAACATGATACATATATATTGTATATATTGGAGTGATTAAAGTAATCTTATTTTACCAAAATGATAAAAATGCACAGTACTTTAAATTTTAAAATGTTTATTTCTGTTGAGAGTTTTAGTAATTATAGGAAATTATCTATCAGTCCTGAAACTTTTCAATAATCCTGATAAATAGAAAAATATCTTAATCTATAATGCAATATCACATTCACATTAAAATGATGATACAGTATGATATATATTTTTTTCTTTATATATATAATGTCTCAAAATAATTTATATCAATTAAAATAAATTTTAAGTTTATCATATAATTTTTGACATAAGTTATATTTTTAAAAACATTTTATTATAGATTTTTAATAAATAAAAATTTATATCCTAGTAAACCCTAGGTATATAGTTTTGTAATAACTAGGCGGATAGCGTATGTCTATCAAGGTAGTTAACAATGGAAATTAATTTGATGGATCTCCTAGTTATTAAAATTTTATTATTTGTTTATGAAGTGAATAAATTATAATTAAATTAAAATAATAAACAATACAGTCCAAAGTACAATAAAACAAAAAACAATAGAAAGGGTTAAAAAAATATGAGAAGAACATGAGCAGCGAGGAGAGGCTATTAAACTTTTATTTGACTTATTATATATTTATTTTTTAAATTATATTAAATTAAAAGCTTAAAAAATCCCTATAATATTTTCAATTCTATAAAAAACTGTCAAAAATTTGTCATATTCTCAAAATGTCCCTTCTTTCCAAATCATTTGGTTTTAAAGTAAAATAAAAATTTATATGAAATTACCAAATTATCATTAACACCTTGTGTCAATAAGTTGGAAAAATAATAAACTTACTTTATGCTAGTGGGCTTATATCTAAAATGCAGAAAATATGAGTTACAGACTTACAGTGTGGTAAAAATATTTTAGCCCTGATAACTTTATCGTAATAAAACTAAATATAAAATATCAAATCGTAATTTTCATAATTAAGTCATTCAAATAGAAATTCCGGGAATTATTAAGGTTGTTTACCCAAATGATTACTAGAGAAAAATTTAAAACAATGAGGGGCGGCACGAAAAATGCCAGAGGGACTAGCAAGAAAATTTGAATACTTTCAAGGACTGTTATATAATTTTAACTAAATAAATTAAATAAAAAAAACCACGAGCTCAGAGCGCAAGAAGGGAGAGAGAGAGAGAGAGAGAGAGAGAGGAAAAATATTATTACTTCACTCTTTTGGCCGTTTCATCAACATTTTTTAGAGAAGATTCTGTGAACTGGCCGGTCAAAGCAAGCCATTTAAACATATATTTTTTATGATCAAACATGATACATTTATTGTCTTCAAGTAATTTAAGTATTCTTATTTTATCAAAATGATTTAAAAAATGGCACTGTGGTTCAAATTTTAAAATGTTTATTTTTGTTGAGAGTGGGTGCATTGTGCAGAGTGCCTGCGTGAAAAAAAATAATATATACATATATATATTATTGTTTGAATAAAATATTTACGATGCCGATGATTTTCGGATCTATTGGTATTCGAGTTCTTTGTTAGAGTTTTTCATAATAGAGAAAAAATCAATTCCACATAAGTGAAGACATTAGGGTCCGAGGATTAACTCTTTCATACATGTTTTTAGGTTGTGTGACTTGTTCATATTTTTTTTAAATATATATTTAATTTTATTTATGTGGTTGTTTATCTTATTTATGTTATGTTTATATAGCGTAGCACCAAATAACTTTATTATTATTATTATTATTATTATTTATAATTGAATTAATTGTATTTTATTTTAATCATACAACTAAATTGTCTAACTAGTTAAAATAAGCAACCATTTTTTAATGCAGTAGATTATTAGTTGAGTAGTGAATATGGGTAGACCCAGAGTCGAATTATTGGGTCGATAATATTGTTATTGTACACACTGTAATGATGCTATAGAAGTATTGTTCATTCATTGCTTAGTGGAGTTTAATTTAATGGATCTCTCCTTGTTATTAAACTTTATTTTTTTTATATATTTTTTTTATGTTACAATTTAATTAAGACCGTTATAAAAACATGAGCCGTGAGGAGAGGCTATTAAACTTTGAGAAAATTGAGTATATACCCCTCAAAAATTCTAAAATTAGATATTTACCTTCAAAAAAAACATAATTGTGTATATACCCCTGAAAAATATAGATAATTGCAGATATGCCTCTACCGTTAGATTAAGATATATAAAATGTCTAAAATAACCTTTTATAACTTTACCAAGGGTATTTATAAATAGTCATTTTATAATAAAATTTTTTTTCAAGGGTATATATGCAAAGGGTATAATGGTAATTTTATATATCTGCTATTTGTTAACGGATGATTTTTCAACTAATTTGTACCCCAGGGGTATATACATAATTATATGTATTATTCAGGGGTATGTATGCAATTATTTTTTATTTAGGGATAAATATGCAATTTCAAAATTATTCAGGGGTACATTTGCAAAAAGCCCTTAAACTTTGATCTAGCTTGAGCTGTGAGGAGAGGCTATAAAAATGTCAGAGGGGCTAGTAAGAAAAATGGGAACCTTTCAAGGACTGCTAAATAAGTTTGACGGAATTAAAAAAAAAACCGCGAGCTCAGAGCGCAAGAAGGGAGAGAGCAATGGCGAGGAGGCTCGAAGGGAAGGTGGCTATCTTGACGGCGTCCACGCAAGGCATTGGCCTCGCAATCGCCGAGCGGTTCGGCGTCGAAGGAGCCTCCGTCGTCGTCTCCTCTCGGAAGAAGGTTTGCTACAATCTCTGAGAGCGAAAGGCGTGAGCTTTGAGGCTGAATCGTTTGATCTGTTTGCATTTGCAGAGTAACGTGGATGAGGCCGTTGAGAATCTCAAGAAGAAGGGGATTGAGGCCATGGGGATTGTTTGCCATGTTTCCAATCCTCAGCAGAGGAAGGAGCTCATTGATAAGACCATTCAGGTTTGTTTGTTTGTTTGCTTGTTTTCATTGATTTTTGTGGATGAAGAGAATTGGTAGCAGTTATTTATCTGAAATTCCTGTTTTTTTTTTCCTTTTCCTGGAAAGGGAACCCTAATTTTTCATTGAATGATGTTGACAAGTATGATTTAGTGAAAATATTGGAGGAGCTCTTTCGGATGTGTTTTAGTACTAGGTTGCAGGAATTTATGTTTCATGTGAAATTGACAATTTTGTTGCAATTAAAGATAATGAGTCTTATGGATACATCATAAGTGAATTGAGTTGCTCATAGATAAGAGCATTTAGGCTTTTGTATTTTCATTTAGTTCTGTTGATGAAGAGAATCTAAAGTGTTTCTTTTTTGTCCCTGAAATTTCTCATATTGTATTAAATTTCATGTTAACTATGTAGAAAGGGATCAAAACAATGGAGAAATATGGATGTATTTTTATGTTTAACAAATTGCTTAATTGGTTAGCAAATCATACCAAATCATGGTGAGATTAATAGAGCTGAAATCTCTGTGTTTAGTTGCTGCATGCAAGTTGCTGATTGATTCTAACATGAATTTTGTGATTGGTTGTCGAATCAAGATGCTGATTGATTGAAGCTTATTTGTTCTAACATATTATGAAAGATGAAGAAATTGACTTGATTATATCTGCTCAGCGACAAGGCTTTGAAGTCTAATTGGTGCTCATGCATCATCTATGTTATCTGTTGTCGGGAAAGTCAACTTAATTGTTAAATAGAAAATGTAATCCTTTTGTGATTATGTCGATGCACATTTTGATTTTATTGCCAAGTAATGATCATCTTTCATGAATTTTCGATTGTTGATTTTCTAGATTTATCAGGACAACACTTGCAATAAGGATCAAATAGCATAGTAAAGAATACACATGTTCAAGTTAATGGAAAGTCCAAAATGTTAAAATCATAACCCTGCTTATTAATGTAATGTAGACATGATCTGTTCAACTACTTCTTAAGGCCATTCAAGAATGGAATTGTGCATTATGTTTGTTTGGACTTTGCTCAAAGTGGCAGTCCTTCATATGGTAATTGATTCTGCAACGTGAAGAGGTTAATAGAGAAGGAAAGACCTATTTGCAAGACCATGATCCTAAAAATTTGCCGCTGACTAAACTTTTGCAGATAAAAAGTTAATCTTTGGCAATGCCACTCTGCAGTAACTGTTTTTGAAGGATGATGTAATCCTACATCAATCAATCTAGTTTTGTTGATTTGTATTTGTATAACACATATTACTAATTATCAATGTGGTTCCACTGCAGGCATATGGGCGCATAGATATTTTTGTGTCAAATGCAGCAGTCAATCCAACAGTGGGTAACATTTTGGATGCCCAAGAGCAGACTCTTGATAAACTCTGGGAAGTTAATGTTAAAGCAGCTATCCTTCTTCTGCAGGTATTGTTAATGTTTAATTACAGCCATTTATTTGCTTGGTTTGTTCGCTACATCTTATTGTTAGAGCTTTTTTATTTAAGTCTATCTTGTTTTATTTTAGGATGTTGCTCCCCACTTGAAAAAGGGATCATCTGTTATTCTAATATCTTCAATTGGAGGTTATTTTCCAGTTGGAAAAATGGCCATGTACGGTGTCACAAAGACGGCACTCTTTGGGCTTACGAAGGTACTAGCAGTTTATTTACCATCCTGAACTGTTAGTTGTAGCACAAGATTATATGGAAATGCTTTTTGAGTTTCTGCCCATGGTACTATTGGTTTATCCTTTTACATGCACCCGCAAAAGATATTGTTTCTTCATACCTATCATGGCTTTGTATCCTTTGACTTGAAATCATGGCCTTTGCCCTCACCATCCTAGGATCCTCATGGGCAGGATGAAACCCAATCATGAACCATAGGGGTGTCTAGAAGTTAGGATATATGGTTGAGGGGTTCAAATACATTATGGAGTTTATAAAGATTAATAGTAACCATCCTCTGCCTCCCTCCTCCCTAATGTAAAGATCCTTCCCATGTGGGATCTTTGTTAGCTTTTATCCTAGTAGTGGTTAATTTCTTCCTTCAACCAGATGGCTAACCAATATTGTTGAGGATGGATGGCTCAAAAATAAGGAAATGTTAGTTTATTCATCAGTTAGACAAATAAAGTGTTTGCCCTCCATGGATATCAATAGATATAGTATTGCAGATTATGTCATCCTGATTTGATTGCACATACTATTTTTATCTTGTAAATTGTTGTTTTCAATTTCTAGTAGGCACAATTAAGGTTGTGCTTTAAGATAGTAGATGTGTTAAAACTAGCAGTGTGATGGCAACTTCATGAAAAATTTTACAATAATTTAGTGAAGAAAAAAGTGTAGTAATACACCTTTAAGCATTTAGATTACTTAACCATAAAGTCATTGTAATGAATTTCTCAGAGATACAAATGAATTTTCAGCTGACCAGCACAAAGAAGAGCTCACTATACTCATCAACTGAGAAACAATATAGATCAAGTTCCAGCAAATATCAATCAACACAGTATCCATCAAACATCCAATCAACAATCATACTCAAGAAAACAAAGTTCACAATCTCTGCAAATGGGAATTATACTGAATTTGATGACAAAAAAAAATGAAAGATAAGTAAGCAGAAATTTCCAATAAAGATCCCAGCCTCCTCCTTCCTCTCAAGTGGGCCTCAATCTTCTCAAATCTCTGATACCCTTTCGTTGTTCTCTTTCCTTTTTATTTCCTGCACCAATCTGTCATCACAAACTCCTACCTTCGAGTATTCGTCTTCCTCACCCTTGCATTACTTCCCACCTTGTTTTCCACTTTTATTCCTTTTCCCTTGACTCACTGGTCCCTCCTCGTTGTCTGCCATGTGCCCTCCAACCTATGGACAAATTTGAATTCTATGAGGAAAAATAACAGTCGTGGCCTCTATATATAGAGATATTGATGCAATATTCTGATAATCAATATCATCAACCATCAATCTAACACTTTCCTTGCTATCATTTTTTTTTTCCCATTTTTGTCTCATTTACTATTTGCCAGACTTTCATAAACTAATTCCAGATTGTATATTGATTGTTACACAAGTGAGCCTCATTAATGCTATATATGGAGGTTCAAACTTAAGTAATGCATTTTCTTCTTCATAAGTTATTCAAAAACTTAAAGGTGAAATTTCCAAAACTTCTTCAATGAATTACACTTGGAGGGGTTTTAATTTTAGCAGTCATTTTCTTCATATTAATCAAATTGCAGTCTGGAGTTCTACAAATTTTGATGTTTGCAGCGTCTTACTGAATATTATCAGAATTTGTTCTTCAGTGTTGTAATACTTTAGCCGTTTACTGGAATTAGTAACTTCTCTAATTAAAAATACTTAATTCTAACTTTTCAAATGAGCCTTGTTCTTGAGGTAACAAACATCGCTAAAGCACTGTAACCTTGAAGAATAATAAATTGTTGATGTGTTCACTAAGGCAGTGCAAAGACGAAAGTTTGAAGAATTCCTGCCTTTGCCAGTAGTATGCTGAAAGTTGAAGGAGCAATCCTTAAATTAGCATTTGAATCATCAAGGTTAAATTGGTGCAGCAATTTGATGAAGAGAAAATGTAGCACTTGCCCAATTGCTTATTCAATAACCTTTTAAATTACTTAACCATGAAATTGTAACCTTACATAGAGCTTGTGAAGACTCAATATCTTAATTTCTGTCGCAATATTCCAACAGTAGTGCCATTAATTTTCATGCGGAACGTCAAGGGTTCAACTTTCTTCGAAAGCATGGTTGAGAATTTGGGGTGTGTGTGTGTAAGGTGACTTTTCCACATTGTCGTCAAAAGTCAATATCTTAATTATTGATATCAACCACCAATCAACTCGCTTCTTTCTATTGTTTTGTATTTTATTCCCAATTTTGTCCACTACTTGTGATGACTCCCACAAAGTAATACGAGGGATGCATATTTTCGTACCCAAGTTTTTTCAGCTATTACGTATTTAATCAGATAATTGGGAAGAACTGGTGCAAAAAAGTGTGATCATTTTCTGAAGTAGTGGAAGACAGTGCTATTTTGCCATTTCCTTTATGCCTAAATCTGTGACTTGCTTGTAACACATTAAAACTCCGTTTCATGCATGTTTGCAGGCCCTTGCCGCTGAGATGAGTCCTGACACCCGTGTTAACTGCATAGCTCCTGGACTTGTACCAACTCATTTTGCTGATTTCGTCACAAAAACTGAAGCAATTGTAAGTGATTCTATCTATAATCATCTTAATCAATAGTTTTCGTATGTTTTGACTGTGCTTCTGTATATTCCTGTTCTTATACTCATTGTTCCATTTGCTGACAAAGACTTCCAAAACATTGTGATTGAATGCAGCAATCTAATAACAAACAAGTATATATTTTAAAAAAATTAGACAGTAATGATTACATATTGCCATGCCAAATTTAACTTGCCAAATTGTAAGTGATTCTATCTATAATCATCTTTATGAAATTAATCAATAGTTTTCACATGTTTTGACTGTGCTTCTGTATATTTCTGCTCTTGTATTTGTTGTTCCATTTGATGACAAAGACTTCCAAACATTGTGATTGAATGCAGCAATCTAATAACAAACAAGTATGCATTTTAAAAAAATTCGACAGTTATGATTACATATTGCCATGCCCAATTTAACTTGTCACATTGATTATTTTGTCACAGAGGAAATCATTTGAAGAGAAAACTCTACTCAGAAGGCTTGGTACAACGGCGGAGATCGCCGCCACTGCCGCCTTCCTTGCATCTGAAGATGCATCTTACATTTCCGGTGAAACAATTGCGGTCTCTGGAGGGATGCCTTCCAGACTCTAAAATCGTAAAGATAGTGCAGTTGAGTTTCTCATCAGGTATTTTGGAAAAATGTAATAAATCGCATGAAGCAATTGTGCTTAAACCTTATGTTTCGTCTGATTGGGGATAATATTAGATTACTCCCGAAATTTGAACCAAGTAATGTGAGATTACTTTGTTTGGTTGATTATGGTGGAGATATTACATTTCTGGAATCTAATAATTTCGATAATATTATCGATAATTTGATTACGAATTCAATATGTGGTAATGTAATATTCTAGGCGGAATGTGAGTACTTTTATGATTATACTTTTTAAATCTAATAAAATCATGAAAACATCAATTTTTTAAAAATTTAAAAATGAGAAAATTGTTTTTTTTTTCTTTTCACGCGTTTCTTTTATGTGAAAATACTTTGCTTAAATATTTGATTGGAGATTAAAAAATATTTGAGATTAATTTTTTTGTCAAATATTAAATTGAAGAAAATTTTATATTTATTTAAAATAATTAAGTTTGCTTAATTAATATTAAGAAGAATTAAATATTTTAAATTAAAATTTTTTTAATAATAACATATATATTTGTTATCATACAAATTTTATATTTACATCAAAATCTTATGTATTTTGACATATTTGGCATTTATTAGATAAGGGTGTTTTTGTAAAAAGATAATTGATAATATTTAATTTTCAACTAACAAAATATGATAATCTCGCATTCCAATTATACTGTGAAATTAAGACTGTGATTGTTTGGCTACTTTTAAGATTATATATCTCAAATAAAAGTATATCTTTCTTGTCATTTTTATTATTTGATTTGATTTGATTTGATTTATTTATTTTTTTGCATTGAGGTTATTAGGTTTGTTTTAAGATGGCATAGCTCAAGTCCTCTCACAGGTGCAAGCCTTTATGTAAAATAAATTATTTATCAGATGTATTTTTAGGTAATGCAAGTCCACTTCTAATGTTTTTTTCTTCTGAAGTGGGGAAGTGACCATTTCCCCCACTTCAGACTGAAGTCAGTTTTAACTAAAACTCACTTCAGTACTTTTTTCACCGAAGTGGAGGAAGTGAGTTTTTTATAAAGCTCACTTCCTCCATTTCCAAAGATCCTTTAAAAGTTACACCACTTATACCAAAATGAACACCAGAAGTGGAAAAATGAACACTTAATGTAAGAGACACTTCCTGAAAAAATGAACACAAGAAGTAGCAGAAGTCATATCACTTCTATCACTTCAGGGCACTTCAAAGAAGTGCCACTTCCCCCACTTCCTGAATTCCTCCCACTTACTTACGCCCAAATGAACACACCCAAGGAGCCATTTCCAAAGATCTTTTAAAAGTTACACCACTTATACCAAAATGAACACCAGAAGTGGAAAAATGAACACTTAATGTAAGAGACACTTCCTGAAAAAATGAACACAAGAAGTAGCAGAAGTCATATCACTTCTATCACTTCAGGGCACTTCAAAGAAGTGCCACTTCCCCCACTTCCTGAATTCCTCCCACTTACTTACGCCCAAATGAACACACCCAAGGAGTAAAAAAAAAAGATTTTGAAAATATAATATAAATAAAGGGTAAAATAGACTTTTTGAAAAAAATTACCCAATCGGGGTGTGGGATTACTCGGTCAAAGGCCCCTACTTTTTTAAACAAGCTGTTCATTCAAACGTACCCTCATAGTTATCATCGACGTCGTGCTCTTCATTCAATAATTAACACCATCTCTTCTCGGGAGAAGTAACAAGCGAAGAGGACGAAATCAAGCAAGAATAATGGCGAGGAGACTCCAAAGGAAGGTGGCGATCGTCACGGCCTCCACGCAGGGCATCGGCTTCGCCATCGCCCAGCGATTCGGCCTTGAAGGAGCCGCCGTTGTCGTCTCTTCTCGGAAGCAGGTTCGCAGTGATCTCTGTGCGAAAATAGTTTGTGAGTTTTGAAGCTGAGTTGTTTGATCTGTGTTTGAGTTGTAGAAAAACGTGGATGAGGCTGTTGAGAAGCTCAAGAACGAAGGGATTGAAGTTATGGGGATTGTTTGTCATGTTTCCAATCCTCAGCAGAGGAAGGAACTCATTGATAAGACCGTGAAGGTATTTTTTTTTAATTTATAACTTTTCTTTGTGAGTAATTTGAAGTGGGAGAGGAGTTTATAGCACCTGTATGAAAAAAATTGTTGAAATCGCGTTTAAAAAATAAAGAAAGAAAAATTAAAAAAGGGACTTTGAAGCATTGCAGTCATAGATTATGGGATTTGGTGATAAGTGAGTAAAATAAAAGAGATACATTTCTTTTAATTTTACATTTAGAGTATAACTTGATGAAATTAAGCACTGGCCATTGGCAGTAGCTCGTCTACTTTTAAAGGATGAAATTAGAATTTCAAGCATGCCCTTTCTATTGAAATATTTTAGGATTGCACTACTTTGTTATTTGTTAATAAGTGTGAGAATTTTTCCGCAAGTTTTGTGTAAGGATCTCCAAGAAGAGAAATGGTTCTTTCTAGACATAATCCTTTATAATAAATGCCAAGGTCTTGAAGAAGATGATAGGTACTGAGTAAACTGACATTATCAGTGCTTGTTCCTGGTGCATGGAAGATTATCTCTAACATTTTAATTAGTAATTGCTGCATTGAATATATATATTTTTTAATTATTTAAGTATATAAATAAGCGATATTTAGTTTGAGCACAGTATGTCTAGTGTCTAGTTTGTAAATCATATTCATAATCTTTGGATGGTTTTAGATAATATGACAGTAAGGCATGAGAAAGCATGAGGCAATTTGATATATGGATCTCATGCAAAGCTGCTACTCTATTGAAAAACTGGTAAACTATTCAAGTTATTAGTCATAATATCCTTATCTGCATCACATGATGTAATAATTTTTTTCTCATAGCAATTGAATATTTAGACAGTTAAGATGATTTTATCTTCATAGGTGGACCGCTATATTGGACCATTAAAATTTGGAGTCATCTTAGTCTTCCTCAAGGAAGGACATAGTAAGATAAGTGTCTTTGTTTTATAGTGAGGTTAATTTTTTCAGAATCTTGTCATGCTGATATAAAAGACCCATTAAACTCAAGTTGATCTTTGGCTTAACTTAGATTAAGTTCAGCCTGAATTTACCACTTCCATTAAACTCAAGTTTTTTTGTTCAGAGTGTGTTTATACTTGAAGCCATAAACAGTTAGGGTAGAAATTATATGTTAAGTTCAACTAAGCTGCACTGAAATCATCTCTTTCTGGTTTTTATGTTGTTGCAAGGGAAATTTGACTTAGAAGTCAAATTGAAAACAGGTGAATCGAGTTTGATTTGTTTTATATCTCTAAAACTAGGTTGCTACATACTATATAAATGTTCTTCTGTGAGAAGAGTGGAATTCAACTAAATTTCATTTAGACATCAACCTCTATTCCTATATTTATTGCTAATTGCAGGCTTTAGTGAGAATTATTATAGTTTAGTTTGGTCCCAAGTTATGAAGAAAGAACCCATTGCACCCTTGGTTACTGGTAATGAGCTCTAATTTTGAAAAAATAACCCATTTGTATAGATGCTTTACCAGTCTTTGTTGTTGCTCATTGATGTTATATTGACTTCCATCTATCATTGGTCTTGAAATTTCTATTGTTATTTTATAACTTCTACCATCATATTTGAAGTCTTTGGAAGGAAGCCTAGTTGTACAGAGAGTCATTAGCAGATTGAAGTATCATGTGCTTAACCTAATACACTTAACATTGTAGCTAGAGGTTGGCACATTGATATGATGCTGATATGGTTTGATGAACATGTGAAGAGTATTAAAGGGGTGTACTATTTTATGAGTTTGATTATCCTTTGAAGAGGTTGTTGAAGCAGATATTTATGGGCCAGATCATGAATATCATACCTATGCAGTTGACTCAGCTTGTGCAGAACAAATTGTATTCTTTACTTTTGCAATGCAAGCTTTTATTACTCTTTCAATTTTTACAATACAAATCAAACAATATAATTTTGATTGATTTACTTATTTTGCACTCAATATATATTGCTACTCTGATGTGGTCTTGCTGTAGAAATATGGGCACATAGATATTGTTGTGTCCAATGCAGCTGCTAATCCAACAGTAGACAACATTTTGGATACCAAAGGGGAAATTCTCGATAAACTCTGGGAGATTAATGTGAAAGCATCAATCCTGCTTCTTCAGGTAAGTTCTTTGTGTTTAACATTTTGCACGTGACTACCTTTTGGAAGTTTCTTCAACCCCTATTCTCTTTCGTTCCTCCTTTTTTTTTTTAAATTTTTTATTTTTTAAACTTCTCTTCAACTCTATCATGTTTGCAGGCTGCTGCACCCTACTTGAGCAAAGGATCATCCGTTATTCTAATATCTTCCATTGCAGGATATCATCCTCAAGCCACAATGGCCATGTATGGTGTCACCAAGACTGCTCTCTTTGGGCTTACGAAGGTATTTTATGTTGTGTTTTATTGCCCTCTTTTAATTGGTGATTAAGTAAGGAAATTATATATTAATATTGAAATTATATATGGACATTTTAAACTTTTGGATCAGGTTTCATCTGTTCCTTTTTTCATTTATTAATTGTTTCACAGTTGGACTCATTCTTTGAGATGGTTGGCAGTAGATGTTGTTCTATATACTAGCATCATTCTCATCAATATTATTAAATTATTGTCTCCTCTCTGTGGTTGACTTATATGAATGCTGAGGGAATAATGACTTGGATGTGGAGATATAAACAACCTGAACTAAATGGATTGAGTAGCTTGATCTTGAACGTTGCTCAAAAAGGTTTGTTTGAGCTTGGCTTGATTTTAATTTTGAATGCTGGATTGAGACTCAATTTAGCTCAAAACTAAAGGCTTATTTATAGCTTGCCTTTTGTTCTTTACGATAAACAATAATAATTATATAATATTTCAATATAATGAAATATTATATAATAATATCATATATCATTAATATGTATACTTTTTTGAGCTATCAAGTTGAGCTCAATTGAGCCCGATTCAAAATTAATTTTGAGCTTAAACCTAGCTCAAAATTTAAGTCAAACTTAAGCTGCTTATGAATAGCTTAATGAATCGACAAGCCTACTTTGATGTATCTGAATCCAATGTAAATGTGTTCCCATAGAAATATTACACACATGTTTACGATTTAGGTTTATTTTTATCATGGTAAATGATTGTTGGATTTTAAAAATTTGTTTTTGATTACTTTCAATTGACTTTCACTGATGATATTGACATGTCTAGTTCAAGTCAATAAAGCTGATCTCTCTTCATCACCATGCGTTTCCATTATTTTGATTTCAGTTGATATGTATCCCTTTTATTGCTCCAAAATTACTCATCTGCCCCCTCGATTTCGATAAATTTCATTTTAGCAATGCCTTCAATTTTATTTACATGTTGCCCTTTGAAATAATTTGGAGCAATAATCATGATTTAACCTCTACTTTTAATTATGTGGCTTTATCATTTATCCCAATCATGGCCACCATGTTTTTATTTTATGGATTTCTGTATTTATTATTGTAATTGTGTGTGAGCCTCTGCTTTTGACCAACAATTGATGTGATTGTTGCAATATTTTTCAATAATTCTTCCAAATATCCTATAAAGAAAGTAGATAAGTGTAGTTTTCCTTTGTTGTGATTATCACTCGAGGTGAAAAGGTAATTTATTCATTTAATTGTCTAGTTAACCCAATCCTAAATAAAAGTTCTTACCAAGGGGCAAGAAGCAAATAAAATTTAAAGGAGAGATGATAAATAATCTTTGAAACACGATGTCTGATACTAGTTTGATATAGTTATTATTTCTGGGATGAATAAAAGTTATAAATGCATACATGTGATGAATCCCCAACTTCTTGTTCAGTTTTTCTTTGCACGAAAATTTGAATGTGAACATGATTAGAATGAACTCAATACCTCTACAGACTACTTTATTGCTGTCACTTGGATGATTTAGGATGGATAGATAAACTGCTTCAAATTCTTTATAGTTTGGGAAAATGAGGGATAGACGACATCACTCACATTTGACTTGACAAATTATATGACTATTACTCCACTTGGAACAACTTTATGTGGCTTTTGACGTAGGTGTTTCGTTATTTCAGCTTTCAAATTTGTGCCGGCATCTTGTCTAATTTGAATATTTTTCTTCTTTTTATGAGTCTTGTTATGTGTTTAATCACAATGCTAGGCAGGAATGGAGTTGAGAGAAATTAAAACACTGTCCTTTCCATTGCAAAAAAAAAAGCATACTTTTGATCTCATCTGTTGATGACAATTCTAATCTCTATTTGCAAGTCACATTCTTCAAAAGAAGAAATAAATTTGCCATCTTCCTTAATCCTTGTTTGAATTTATTAAATTTGGTTTCAGTGCAACATTGTAGGCCCTTGCCTTTGAAATGAGCCCGGACAGGTACCTGAGTCAACTGCATACTCTTGATCTCATTCTTCAAATGAAATTAGTGTACTCTTGATCTCATCTTTTGATGACATTTCTACATCTCTATTTGCAAGTCACATTCTTCAAAAGAAGAAATAAATTTGCCATCTTATTTTATCCTTGTTTGAATTTAATAAATTTGTTTTCGGTGCAACATTGTAGGCCCTTGCCTCAGAAATGAGCCCGGACACCCGTGTCAACTGCATAGCTCCTGGATTTGTGCCAACACACTTTGCAGATTTCATCGTGAAAAATGAAACAGTTGTAAGGAATTCTCATTCTAATCTTAATTATGCATTATTCAATAGTTTCCATACTTGGGATCGTCAATCTGATCATGTGCAAGAACTTTGCCTCAGTTAACATCTCTACTGCCTTGGCCAAATTCACAATGTTTCATATCTCAATTATATTTATCATCCAAATAATTTTACCGTTACTGCAATGGTTACTACTAAGCATTTTTGGCTATATATCTCAATTCATTGGTTTCCAGCCATTTCTAGAAAAAAAAATTTTTGATTACGAACTTTGATGGTAGACAATCAGTTACACCACAAAATTTTAGTGAACTTTTTTATGATTGTGCCACAGAGGAAATCAATCGAAGATCAGACTCTACTTAAGAGGCTTGGCACCGCAGGAGACATGGCCGCTACCGCTGCCTTTCTGGCATCCGACGATGCATCATACATAACCGGTGAGACTATTGTGGTTGCCGGAGGTATGCCTTCCAGACTCTAGTTCTCCTGCTTGACCTCTGCTTCAATGTTCATCATCCACTCTAAACTTCTATAGTTGGATGGATACTTTGTGAAAATTATTTACAGTCTTAGCAATGTCATTCCAAGAAAGCAAAGAAATTTATAGACTATTATTGTAAACCCCAAATCTATATAAGAAGAAGATTATTTCTTTCATTGCCCTTATTTGTAGCACATGAGAAATGCACTGATGTTTTCTGTGAGAAAGATATGGTTGATTGAATCTTTAGCTGGAAAAAGTTGCCTCTATTTTTATTATTTGGGTTTATGTATACATATGTGGTGTTTTACATTTCTTCTTTTTTTTTTAGTTTTCTTATTTACCTAGTGTTAAATAGTCATATGCCGTTTAGGGAGGTTTATTCTGGGGGGTTTTGTTTTGCATTTTTTTTTTTTGGTTGTTAAAAAATTTATAAATAAATAATTGCATATAGTTTTTTGTTTTATGTGTTTATTGTGATTAAATACTAGTTTTATCATTATTTAAAATATTTTATGTCAAACTTAAAAATATGTAAGTCTGGATGGCGCCGAATATAAACTCAAAATAGTTTTAATTTGTAATTATTAATTGTAGAAGGTTATTTCTAGTATAATTTTTATTTTAATTTTTACTATATGTTTTTTCTTAATGAAAAAAAAATACTAGTTTGGTTTTTTACAATAATTATAGTTGTTAAATTTTAATAAAATTGAACATTTTACAAAGAAAAAAGGAAAAACATTAGGTGTATATTCTTGTGAACTTGGCTTGGCTGGTTTATATTTAAAATTTTTTTTCTTATTTTAAAGTTTTTAAAAATATATAAGATTAGCTGCAATTTTTTGAATAATCACTCTATCTTTTTAAATTTATTTGTTTAGTTTTATTGCTTTAAATTATAATATTCTATTTTTTTCTATTATTTTTAATAGAGTCATCAGTTTTTTTTTAGGGTTTTGGTTTTAGAAATTTCAAGGACTGATAAGGCTTAATCAAAATAGTAGAGGAACTAAAAGTACAATATAATTAACCTATTAAAAGTACAATATAAATCTTCATTGCCAAATATATACATATTACATGAATTAATCCGAGTATAAAACAAAATATTCATGCGTTATATAAGCTGCATGATTAAATCCCAAACAAAATCACAACAAACTCAATTTTTTTTATTTCCATTCCAAATCCTTGCCAATTAGTGCATTTGTAGCATTTATTTATTATTTATTTTTTACTCTATCTCAAAATTTAATCTTTTATGGAGTCAAGGAATTATAAAATGCCCCCCTTCTGTTTTCAATATTTAGTTTTATGAAATTTTTATTTTTATTGGTTAATAAACCAAGACCCATCTTACTTAATTTTGAAGAAAATCAACATTTTGGTCACTTACAACTAAAATTCTAATCTCCCTTTTCTTCATTAAATAAGTTTTTGATGTAATTAAATAAGACCAATTCAACTTACTTCCAACCAAACTCAATCAACATGGTATACTTCCACGCCATATTTCTAAATAATAATAATAATTATGATAATAATATAAAAGGTTCTTTCACATATATACCCCTATACAATTACAATGTTACATATCTATCCATGAAACTTTTTTGAGCATCCAAAATTCCGATAAACTTTAAACTCTTACATACAATGCGTATATTATATATCTTTCCTGATTGACCATTTTTTTAACAATATATAAAATAATCATATATATATTTCAGTACAATTAAAAAATCAATAGTGTAATAACAATTGTAAATTTTCCTCTTGTCACAAATAAATAGATAATAGTGTCATTTTCTAATGTTTGAATAATTTATGATTAAAAGAGTCACATTCTCTTTAGAAGACTTTCATTTTCCCAACCACCACATATCCACCACCTACCTCCAAGAAAAAAAAAACAAAAAAAAAATATATATTTTTTCATTAAAAATTTATTAAAGTTTTTAATATATATATATAAATAAATTTTTTAATATATATATATATATATATATATATATATATACACACACACACACACCCTAAAAACATTGGAATCCATTCATCTAACTACCTTATTAAAAAGACTTTTTTGCCCTTAAGGTACTTTGAAATATTTATTTGACTTATTTTCTAAGCATCTAAAAAAGTTTGTTTCACTCACTATACAACAAAAAGTGTAAGAAAAACAAGTTGAAATTAAAAATTTTATGAATATTTAATTTACTTTTTCTATTTCATCCATTTCTCTCTATCTACTAAATTTATGCATTTAAACCAATCAATATTAATAGAGAGCAATGTATTTAAATAAATCAGTAAAGTTAAATTTAAAAATGAATATTTACATCAGTTTTGTATATCATGTGCTATTGCCACTAATGTATCTGATCCGTTTATTAAAAAAATATATATATCTATTTTTTTAGATAATTTGAAATATTTATTTCATATGTACTAAAAGTATATAACTATTTATATATACATACACACACACCAAAACTCATAACCGTATTTAGTAGTATAGCATTAATCAAAACCTACATACACAAATGTCAAAAAAATATTCATCAAATTCATTTAAACAAAAAAATGCTCGTCAAATTCTATGGACGGTTTCGCTCTTAAAAAATTGCAAAAATTAGGTTCACTGATATTTTTGTTATAAAAAATGTTATCGCGCATATAGTCATACTCAATACGCTAGAATTATTTGATAACCTCTCTAGACTTTCATGAAATTAAGACCTAGTCAAAAACCCATGATAAGTGTGTTTGTGTGTTAGTGTAATATTATGTTGAAGGATGTTCCTATCAAACTTCTTTTCTCAAGCGTGTGTAAATACTTGTCAAATCAATTGTCTTTGAGGATGAAGTCCAAGTCTCACCTTTGCATAATTTTGTAGGGGTGTCTTTCTTTTGGCTTGGTACATATGATTCACATCTTCTTCTTCATCTCCAAAACATACTACTTGGTCAAAACCTTTACTTATATTTAATTGTCTAATGTTGATTTATCTTTCACTCATTTCCATTTGACCTCTTCTCTTTTTATTCGCCTTGGAAATTGTAGTGAGTATTGTACATATACTGTATATGACTGCTTGAATACTAAGGACTTAGCATAAGATTTTAGGCTGTGTTTGATTGGCAACATAAAAAATGGGTGGGAAAAAAAATTTTTCCCGTGGAAAATGAAAAATAACCGTTTGATTGGCATTATTTTCTAACTAGAAAATCAAAATTTTTCCTTTTAAAATGAAAAAATTAGCCCTCCCATGTTATTTTTTCACATAACCCTTTACATTTTTCATGGAAACCTTTTCCTATGGTGGAGGTAGGAAAAGTTTTCTCTTATTTTGATGGAAAATAGGGTCATGTGACAACATAAGAGGAAAAATTTTTCATGAAAAATTTAGACAAACAAACAGTCTAAAATGACCCGGGGAAAATTTTTTTTTAAAAAAAATTACAATCAAATACAGCCTTAGAGTAGTTTCCAAGACAAAAAACATCATTTTTTTTTTTAAATGAAAACAACAAGCGCTACATATACATCAGGAGTATGTGCACAGACGAAAAATTGATCGCCTAGCCCATGCTCTCGTAGTTTAGGATGAAAGTTTTAGGTTATGAGCTGCACCCATAAGCGATGACCTGTTATCACCGTTATTTTCAACAAGCTTTGAATTCGAGATTTTTAAACATCAAACCTTTGTTATTCACATGCTCAAGTACCATTGAATTATGAGCCCTTTTATAGTCATTAATATTTTACTTCTATATATTTATAAATGTATAACTATTTATAAATAATATTTAATTAAATGATTTGCATGGCTATTCATGAAGGGGAAATTATATAAGGCACTATGTGTAATTTCAAGATTATACAAGGGTGTATGTGCAAAATAAAATTATGTTGCTTCTGGGAGGGAATATTTTTATACTGTAATATAGAAAGAAACAAGAGTTAATGCTCGTGAATAAATTACGTGAGAAATGTAAAACAGGATAAAAAATTATAGCGCAAAAAGATCCCTCAACTTTTTGGAAATTCCATTGTAGCCATTGCTTGCATAGATTGGTGGCGAGGTTCATGCTTTTCTTTTTTTTTTTTTTTTTTTTTTTTTTGCTTTTTAGACTTCTTTTTTCAATAATAGGACAAGAAACAACTTGAGTTTTAGATGCCAAATCCGCAAAAGAGTTAAAAGAAAAAGATATATATATATAAACAATAAAGAAAAGTTATAAAAGCCAATAATAATGAAGTTTAATGGACGCCACTTGGGATCTAATTAAAGTATATATATATATATATATATATATATGAATTTATTTATTTGTGTAATGAATATTTGTTACAAGCAATAAAAAATAGTTTATTAATTAGAGGATTTCTTTTAGTGATGAATATATATTTAATTTCACTATTACAAATATTTATGGGTTGGAACCTCCATTAAGGGTATTTTCAAACTTTCACAATGCTTCATTAATTAAAAGATAGTTTTTAGTAGAAATATTAAAATAAAGCCATTTACTTAAGAAATAAAGAAAACTTAGATTTAATCGTTGTAGAGCTTTGAATTGCCAATAAGATTATAGAAAGAAAGGAATCACAAGCGTAGTAAGAAATAAAAAACATGGAGCTTATTTCTATTTATATTAATTATTGCGAATTTATGGCTTTTTTAATAATTTTTAGTTTTTATTAATTTATACAAAATAATCCATGCGGTAAATAATAATAATAATAATAATAATAATAATAATAATAATAATAATAATAATAAAAAGAGCTTTAGATGATTTCTTAGAAGTTCATTGCTTCCGTACATATTTTAAGTGGCAAAAATTTTAAAACCCAGAAAAAAAAAAAGAAAAAAGATCAATTCCAAACACCCCAAACCTTCTCACCAATAAAAGTGACCAACCTTATGACGGCGCTCTTACTCTCACCGCCGTGACCACAACCACCGTTATCATGACCGCCACCATGACGATGATGATGATCATCATCATCAGGATCATCCACGCGTCCATCCAACGAATCCAAGTCCTTAATCTCTTTCTCCACTGCCTCGAGATCCTCACTCACCGGAACCCCCTTCCCGCTGCGGCGCCGACTCCGCCGGCCCTTCCTCACCTGACAACCCTTCTTGCCTTCATCCTCAAGCTTCTCCTCAAACGCATCCAGAATCCGGTGGATCAGATGCCGATTCGGCGACGCATCCCAACGAGCCCAGAAGCTCTTATAGCAACCAAAGCAATCGCAGCCGAGCTCCGGCTCATGCGGCCACGGCGCTCGCCGTTTCCCCTTATCTCCAGAGATGAGGTACGCGAGGACCTCTTGTTCCTCAGGCGAGAGTACGGCGACCAAGGCGAGCACGGCAACAGGCAAGGCCGCCATCGATGGGTAGGTCGGCGAGGGGTGGACACGGCCGCCGCCAGGCTTGGATTTGTGGGCTCGCTTCATAGGAGAAGGGTTGGTGGGTAGAGGGGTTGGAGAAGGGATGGGGGTATATGAATGGAGGGAGGGAGTGGGAGATGGCTGAGAAATTACGCTGCCTTCGCTGGGATTAGGGTTAGGGTTAGGGTTTGCGGATTGGCGATGGGGACGGGGAAGCGCCCTTTGGAGGAGTGCGTGAGAGAAGGATTCGCTTTGGAGGTGACTCTTCTTTTGTGTGCTTCTGGTGGTCTGAGATTTTGAAATTCGAAGAGTTTTTTTTTTTTGCAAAAAGGTCCTTGTGGTTTTTTTATTAATATTTGGACGAAAATGCCCTTGGGAGAGAGATTAATATATTATCATTTGGCATGTTTTATATATAAAATAATATTATTTTTTTGGTATGTTTTTTTTTGTATGTGAAGAATGTTGTTATTAAATTAATATTTAGGTTTATTAAACAATAAATGTAGATAAAATATGTTATTTACTTATTTAATATATCTATACGTATTTATCTAAAGTTGAACTATTACATATAGCATAGGATATTTACAGTGTGTTATGACGCCTATGTGTAGTCAATCAAATAAGTAGAGTTGATTTGGTAAAAGGAAAAAATGGTTTTTTTTTAATTTTTTTGTATTTATTTAAAATAAAAATGGGTTTTTTCATTGAAAAAGAACCTTGGATTCTGTACAAAGGGGTGAATTTGTAAATTTTTTTGAAAAAAAATCATTTCTGTATAATAATAATAAGGGAAAATTATTTATAAATCTCTTGATAGTTTCCATTTTCCTCTGCAGTCCCTCTGACTTTTGCACTTCCTCTGCAGTCCCTGCTTTTCACGCGTAATATCTTTTAGTCCCTACCATGACAACCGTGAGTGTATTTTTTGCAAATGGGTGATTTGGAAAAAGAACCTTGGATTCTGTTCAAAGGGGTGAATTTGTAAATTTCTTTAAAAAAAATCATTTCTGTATAATAATAATAATAATAATAATAATAATAATAATAATAAGTAGTGAGATTCTTTTTGCATGTCCGGAAGTGGAAACTATTTTCATTTATGACCCTGAAAAATGTATAAATATTTTGGACACAAATACTCTTCTCATTCCACTCTGTTGCTCTGCCAAATAGTGGTATTTTTTCTATGACTCTGATGTTGAAAATATCTTTGGTTTTTTCTTTTTAGAATATTATTAACCTTAGCCACAAATATACATTTTTGTGGATGCAATGAATTAATTATTTTAACATAAAATTATCATACATTTTTAAATATATATTTATATATATATTAAAAGTAAAATAATATCCCTCAATTTTAAGAAAAGTTTAGAAATCTAAAATTACAAGGGGAAAACCTATTTTTAATCCTAAAAGTATGATAAAATTATCAACTTTTACTGATATTTTCATGTTTTTAATATTTTAATGGAATATTAAAAATATCTTCATTTTTTTTTAAGTGAGAGGAGAGAGAGAAAGAGAGGAGTGTGGCGTCTAGGATTTGAGGAAATTTTTTTTTATTAATTTAATACTAATAGGTGGACCAAAATGCCCCAGAATATAAAGAGTTTTTTATAAAACAAGAGCCTCTTTACTTCAAATAAGTCAGTTATAAAATATTTTACTATGATAGTTTGCTGCAGTACTACAAGTCTGCATATATAACTAGTGATTAATTACCACCATTATTTCCAGCAAGTTATAAACTCCATATTTTTAAAAGTCTCACCTTTTGTTTTTCACATTGGGTAATAAATACTTTGGTAATATTATAATTTTAAAAAAATAAAAATTTTTGAAAATCATAGATGCTTGGGGTTTTGATAAATTTAATAGATTTTTGGGGAATTGAAAGTGTTGGACATGTGTTTCTTTTCCACTAATTAAAATTTATTTGCAAAATATATTATAATTTTTTATTATATAATGACGAAGTATTTGTTAATATACCCCTTTAAAATTTTTAATTCATTCGGCCATAAATGCCCCTGCGAGACCAGTTCTTCCCCCCACCTTTCTTTCCTTCTTGTCCAAAGTCCACTTTTCAAATTACAGTACATTTGCTCATAAACCCAGAAAAACAAATGTTTTATAGAAAAATTACAAGATATTTGCTCATAAACCCAGAAAAAGTTTTATATTTTTCATTGGGTATAGATGTCCTTGGAAAAGTATAATAGTATGGTTTTGTATAATTTAACAATGATATTAAATAATAATTTTATTAATTGAGATTGTTAAACTACCTCTGAGGACTGAATAATGCTGGCTGAAGTTACACATTGGCTGGTGGGGGTGATGGAGTTTTTGGTAATTATCTAGTTTTATTTTTGTTAATATGAAGTAGGTGGACAACAAATTTGATGGGAAAGGTCTGAAAGGATGCAACTCAATAGAGGAATATTTATAAGATAATTCTTTGTTTATTAGATTGATCTTGATATGATTTAGCTTGAAATGGGGTTTAACTTGGAAAATCAAAATCTAATTTGATTTAACCCAAAGAAGAAATTAAGAGTGTTTATATCTATCTGTTTTCTTTTTAAAATTCAATGATAAAATATTAAAAGTATATTTTTAGAGTGAATATACATTTTGTTTTTCATTTTGAAAAAAATAGCAAACATATATGAAAAACATTAACACATAAAATTTATGTAAAAAAATTAAAACAATTTCATATATATCGGATTATTTCATTCTATTTTTAAGTTTTTCTATGGACATATCGAATGTATTTATATGTATATACATTCGGCAGAAAGGATATATAATTTTGATGTTTTAAAAAGTATTTATAATAATAAAAAAAGGTGCTATTTGTGACAATATACATTCGAAGAAATGTTTTTAATCTTTCTAACAAAATGAATATTTTTATTTTTCAAGATTAAAATAATCTTTCAAGTGTAATTTCTCTACAAGAAGCACCCTTATATCTCACTGAAACATAAATTCCAAAATTGATTGTTATGGTTAAGCTGAAAAATATAATTAGTAGAATAATATTATTTATAAACATAGACATTTATTTAAGTCAAATTAACTACTAGTTATCATTTAATTATAGATTAAAATTATTAAAAAATGAGAAAAAAAAACTAAATATTAATTATCTATCCCTTCCTTTTACTTTTGTTTTTTAACAAATTTGTACTGTCATATGATCCAAATTTTTATTTTCATATAAATAATAACTCCATTAAGTATAATGTGATTAACATATTAGTTTATTAAAATAATTACCTTTGTTGCTTATTTTGATCAAGAAATTGAGTTCAATTTGATTGTCACCCAATAAAAGCAATTGCTTAATTAGTTAGTCTTTTATCATAAAGTTTGAGGTTCAAAGTCCCATGCATCACTTGACATGGCTTCCCAACTTTAATGTATGATGTTTTATGTCTAATCAAATTGATGTAATGAGTGTTCGTTGGCCATGGAACATCAATTCTTCGTGCAAAATAAGAAAGAAAGTTTTAATAATAATAATAATAATAATAAGTAAAAAATATATATTTTTTGAACTTAACTCTAATTTTTGTTATATTTATCGCGATGTTTCCAAAAACAAATTTATTCATCAAAAATACCTTCGAACCATCTTATCAATTATTCATTCATCCAAAAAACTAAGATGGTGTTTAGTTGGATATAATTCTAATTACAGTAAATTTTTAAAGCAATTGGATTTTAAAATTTAATGAAGTCAAATTTAATGTTTAGCTGGATGCATATGTAAATATTATATTATAAAATTTAATATTATTTTAATAATTTTAATTATGGTAGTGATAGTTTAACAAATAATTTTAATATTAAATAAATTATTAAATTTGTTATTCGAATTTATAAGTTTTTCATTATTAATAAATTAATATGGGATAATATTTGTTTTTCCTTGGTTAGTCATATGTGGGTCACATGTCAGGGAGCAGAAAGATAAGAGATTTGGTTTTACCGTCAAATTATTTGTAAAACCAAATCCATTATTGGATGTAATCTGAGTTACATGAACTTTTAAAATCATGTGAACTAAACATTAAATTTTCAAAAACCCAGTAATTCAAGTTATATGTAATTCTAAAACCCGTAAAAAAACATTGTGCTAATAACAACAACAATAACAACATTTACAAATTAAGGAATTTTTGCGTGTACGTGTATAAATATATGTTATACTTGGTCTTAGAAGTTTCAAAAAACTTCAGAACAAATAGGTTTTGAAAATAATGGCCTTGAATCATTTTCATTCTAAAAAAAATGATAATAAACACATATTTTATACCCACAATAACAAATTTTAAAAAATAAATTTTGATGCGGCATAATGTACTAGCTCACCTTCGGCGCTTTAGTCTATTAGTACCGGATCTTTTTTGTGTAGGCGAAGACCCGAGATTGACTCTTTCACAGTGCAAAGTAATGGGGCATGGTGTTATTTAAAAATCCATCAACCAGTATTTATTTTATAAAAAATATAAAAAAAAAAACACAGACACACACACAATGTGCTCTTCCACTTGATTCTCATATATGCTCTTACAATATAACACATGAACTAACAAGACAAGCTAGCTAGAATAAATACATGAACACAAATTCAATCAAACGCATTGCTAACAAGAACAACATTCACAAAAACTTCGCTAAACTCGTCTTCATCAAATGATCAGCGATGATGGAATACATCCTTTCCGTCGCGTGAAATGCGTCCCAGAAAACATACTTGCTCGCATCGACACAAGTAAACGGATTCGCTCTATTACAAATGTATCCCATCTCAAATAATCCCGTAGCACAACATCCTCTTTCCGCGTTATCAAATCCTAGTCAACATGTACAGAAGCATACGTTTATATATTCAAATCCATATTTATTAAATTAATTCATGCGAGGAACTCACCGTATGAAATTGGATCATGCACTACTTTTGCAAATGGGGTGTATACATCGGCATACACCAATTTCAAGCCGCGTAGTTGTCGGTTGAGTTTAGTCACCAAGTTTTGGAGTTTGAAGTTGAATTGTTTAGCTACGTTGTTGTAGTTCTCATTGCAGGTGCTCGCAAAGAAGAAATTTGTGGCTCTTTCTAGTGGTAAGCAACCCATGGGAGGTAAGCCGGTGAGGTCGATTTTGTGGGCACCGATACGATGAAGTTCAATGATAAAATTCTCGGCAATGCTGACAAGGAAATGCTCGTACTGATCTACAGTTTGTTGGCGATTACGTCTTTGTAGTGTGTAGTAATTCTCTAGAAAATCATTGGTACCTAAACTCATTACATAAAGCGCATTCCTCAGTGTCTCCCTCCCCTTTGTTTGGCCTTGGAAGGTTATTAGTTTTCTTCGGTAATCGTTGAAGTATTCCATTTGTTTCCATAAAGGTATGACCGACTGTTATACAAAAATTATTAATGAATACTTATATGTATTTGTATTTTTTTTATTAGCTTAAGTTTTTGGATTGTACCGACCAAGACATCCGCTGTCACATTGTCGTAACCGCTAGCGGCCGAGGCAAAGGAGACACCGGTGGAGAAGTCTCGGATAGTAAATGAAGGATCGAGATAAGCGGGAATAGTTGGAGGAAGACCGAAGGCCTTAGAGATGAAGTCGGTGGCAAGCCGGCCATTGCAGAACCTTCCGCTCGGTTTCCCGCCGATGAAGTCACGACCGTAGGGCTCGAAGTTGCTCTTGGCAACCGTTTGAAGCTGGTTGTTGTTTCCGGTATCGACGGATGAGTCTCCAAAAACAATGATTGCCGAAACACTTGCTGTGGTAATTTGAGTGAAGCAGAAAAGAAGATGAACGAGCAACATGTGTTGCAAACACACTTTTAGACTCATTTTTTAATTGGAAGAAGGTCTGAAGTGATATGACTTGATTTGTTTGAGATTGAGAGTGAGAATTTGAAGAGTTTTGGTTGATCAACTACCACAACCGTTTAGGAGGTGCATGTGATTGCACTAATAAAAAGTTGTGGGTGTGGCAGATGGAGCATTGGCTAGTATTTGACAACCATAAGTGAGGCTATTAACTCTGTGTTTTAAGGAACAAATATTTAATGTTTGTTTTTATAGTTTGTTCATCCAGAGCATACTTTGATTATAAAAAATTAAATCCAAGTGTTTTTCTAACTAGAAACGTCAACATCCTTTCTTCTTTTATATATATATATATATATATGTGTTCTCAAATAATTAATAGTTAGAGGTGGTTTTGTTTGTAAAACACCAAGCTAAACGGGTCTATTGTTCTACTTTCTACAACAAAGATCTTTTTGTTGAAATAAGTTTATTTTAAGTAAATAAATTTTAATTAATATTAATATCTGTTGATTTTGTTTCGAAGATGAAGAATAATAAAGATGAACATGGAAACAAGGAGAAAGATTGAGTGAGAGCTACAGGCTTTCATTGAATTCATCACATATACTAATTTGTACTAAAGTCTAACAATTTATTTAACTCTTTCTCTGGTTGTGAAGGAATCTTTAAAAATAAACATGCTGGCTTAGCTTAACTATTTTTAAAACAAACTCCTTTGCTTTTAGAAAACTTAATTATACCCCAGCTTGTAATTAATCCCTCACATAATGATAATTGAGTTCAATGTTTTGTTCTCTCATGAAAAACTGGATTATTGGCTATATGTATTGCAACTTGATTATCACACTTCATTGCAACTGGAATGAGATTAATGACAGTTAAATCATAAAGTAACCTCGCCGATCATGCTATTTCTGCACATATATTCGACTTCTGCTAAAGAACATGCTACTCTATGTTTTTTTGTTTTAAGACCTTCAAGACAAAGGACTATTCTCAAGTGACATGTAGAATGAGTGCCTGGTGTTAGGACATGAGGCCCAATTAGAGATGCAGAATGGTGTTCAATTAAAATCTGATTCAGAATTCATCAAGAGTCCCTCAGTTGGATTATATATGATTGATGTATCTTAGTGTATGTAAAGCTGCTTCCATATGGGGCTACCTTGGAGATGATATAAATGGGTTTAGATATTGCACTGCATATGCTATACCAAGCCTAGTGTGAATCAAATAGTTTAGTTTGTATATACATGGGTCATCAATGAGTTTCCCTTCATTTGCACTCATTTTTACTATAGCTGGTATAGGTCTAAGAAAAAGAGTTTGTGATTCACATTAGAACTCCTTGATAAGATCTAAGGCATATTTTCTTTGAGTCAAGATCATGATTGAAAATGAAAAAGGAACAATTTGTATACCATACTGATATGTTGTATTCACTCACAGCTCACTTGTGAGAGACGAATAGATGAAGCTTGAATATAATCAGCTTAACTTCATTGCATTACAAAGGAACGTAATATAAAGACTCAAAAAGTAGACTAACTAAACTGACACAACAGCGAATCAAAAAGCAAAACATAAACATAGTGAAAAGTATGTTAAAGATTGATGAATTTACTACATCATGTGGCATATGGCTATTGGTTGAAGAACTTAATCTAAGATTGATTATGTGGCATTATTGTGAAAGGATATGTTAGTTATATTATCAGTTGATGTAACTGTCTATTAGTTATTAATCATGTCTCTTCATACAGAGATGTTGTTTTCTATATAAGCATGTATCTATCAAGAGTTGATATAACAAGAAAATTTATCAGTATTACTTCCACTTTATATTTTTGCTCCCTTTTTTGATAAGTATACATCCTCTTCTCTTCTTTATTTCTAACATTGTGGTATCAAGAGCAAGGTTGGTTGATGAAACTCTATGGCTTCCAATGGTGTTTCTACGTTTGCTGCTCAACCTACTCTTCCAATATTCAAGGGAGAAAATTATGACTTTTGGAGTATCAAGATGAAGACTTTATTTCTTTCTCAAGATCTCTGGGAGTTTGTAGACAAAGGCTATAAAGAGGAGGATGATGAAGTGAAGTTGAAGGAAAATAGAAAAAGAGATTCAAAAGCTCTTTTTTTACTTCAACAGGCTGTGAGTGAAGCAATTTTTTCAAGGATTGTTGCTGCAACTACTTCACATCAAGCCTGGGTCATTCTACAGAAAGAATTTCAAGGCACTTCAAAGGTAATCACAGTTAAACTTCAATCTCTACGGCAAGATTTTGAAACAATGCAGATGAAAAATTCAGAAAATGTGCAAGAGTATATCACTCGCATGATGATGGTGATTAATCAAATGAGAGTTTTCGGTGATACAATCACCGATCTGACAGTAGTTGCAAAAATTCTACGAAGCTTATCAACCAAATTTGATCATGTTGTTGCTGCTATAGAGGAATCCAAGGATTTAACTCAATTGACCATTGATGAACTCAGTGGATCTCTTCAAGCTCATGAATCAAGAATTAACAGATCTGTTGAAAAGATGGATGGCAAAGCATTTCAAGTAAAAATGGAAATGTCCAATTGTGGTAAGATGTCTGGAAGAGGCAAAGGCAGAGGGTTCACTAATTTTAGAAGTAGAGGCAGAGGCAGAGGCAGAAACTCAAGTCAAAGAAGACAGTTTGATCAACCAAATTTGAAGAGCAATGTGCAATGTTATAATTGCAAGAAATTCGGGCATCTTAAATCTGATTGCTGGTACAATGATAAGGCAATTCATGTGGCGCAAGGCAACAAAGCTACAACAGAAGAAAGCAAGGAAATTAACCTCTTCATGGCTCATACTAACTCTCAAATTCTCTCTGATTCTATTTGGTTGATAGATAGTGGTTGTTCTAACCACATGACAGGAAGAAAAGATCTTTTCAAGATGATTGATGATTCCAAAAAGCTACAAGTGAGACTTGAAGATAATAAATCTATTCAAGTTTAAGGTGAAGGTATAGTGGGCATTTCTACTTCACCACATAATATAATGTTGATTCATAATGTTCATTATGCACCCACACTTGCACACAATTTACTAAGTGTGGGTCAGCTACTTAGTAAAGGGCATTCTGTCACCTTTCCAAATAATGCATGTCACATAGTTGAACTTAAAACTGGTCAACATGTGATAAAGGTTTCAATGATAGCCAATAGGATGTTTCCTTTGGAGTTTTCTAATTTGGCAAATCTCAGTCTCATTACAACACAGATGGATGTTACCACACTTTGGCATTTAAGGCTTGGTCATTTGAACAATAAAGGTATGTTGGTGTTGAAACAGAAAGGCATGGTGTACGGTCTTCCAAACATCAATCAACTGGGTGTGTGTGAAAGTTGTCTACTTGGCAAACAGGCACGAAAATCTTTTCCAAATACAGCATCTTGGAGAGCTACTGACAAGCTTGAACTTGTGCACACAGATATTTGTGGCCCTATGCAATCAAAGTCACTTGGAGGAAGCTTTTATTTTATGTTATTAATTGATGATTTTACACGTATGTGCTGGGTCTATTTTTTGACAAACAAGTCTCAGGCATTTGACTGTTTTCAAAAGTTCAAGGCCCAAGTGGAAAATCAGTGTGGAAGATCAATAAAAGTTCTCCATTCAGATCGGGGAGGCGAGTTCATGTCAACAGAATTCAAGCATTTCTGTGAACAAGGAGTTAAGAGGCATCTTACAGCACCTTATTCACCAGAACAAAATGGTGTTGTTGAATGCCGAAATAGGACAGTCATTGAGATGGCCAGAAGCATGTTGAAGGAGAAAAGATTATCACATTCTTTTTGGGCAGAAGCTGTTGCAACATCAGTATATTTACTGAATATATCACCCACCAAGGCAGTTCAAAATGTGACACCCTTTGAAGCTTGGTCAGGTTTGAAACCAACTGTTTCTCACTTAAAAATCTTTGGGTGCATTGCATACTCTCTTATTCATGCTCAGTCTAGACAGAAATTGGATGATAAATCACTCAAATGCATATTTATTGGATATTGTTCAGAATCCAAGGCTTACAAGTTATTTAATCCACTAACTCAGAAGGTAATTATTAGCAGAAATGTTTCTTTTAATGAGGATGCAGCTTGGACATGGGGCAATGACACCACAACAACGATTAAAATTGCATTTGATGTATTATCTGGAGATAGTGCAAATCCAAGTGAAACACATGATGCAACTACTAGTACAAATACAACTTCCAATGTAGATGAACTTGCACCAACTGAAGTTGAACCAAATTCTGCATGCTATTCTCCATTGAGTGCATCTCCACCCCTTAAAGTCAGAAGCTTGCGGGATCTCTATGAATCTTGTTCGTTTGCTTTAACTACTACTAATCCCGTTTCATTTCATGAGGCAGTAGAAAAGAAGGAATGGAAAATTGCTATGGCAGATGAAATTGCAGCTATCCAACAAAATTCAACTTGGGATTTGGTTGATTTACCAGAAGGAAAAAAGGCTATTGGTTTGAAATGGGTATACAAGACAAAATTGCATTCAGATGGCACGATTCAGAAGTTCAAAGCACGTCTGGTTGCAAAAGGCTATTCTCTGATACAGGGCATTGATTTTGATGATTCATACTCTCCAGTAGCCAGGTTTGAAACAGTTAGAGTTTTCATTTCAATTGCAGCACAAAATAAATGGATTATCTACCATTTGATGTCAAGTCAACATTCTTGAATGGGGAGTTGAAAGAAGTTTTTGTTGATCAACCAGAAGGGTTCATCGTTAACGACAGTGAGAATAAAGTATATCGATTGAAGAAGGCTTTGTATGGATTAAAGCAAGCCCCAAGAGCTTGGTATAGCAAGATTGACACCTACTTCATTCACAATGGGTATGATCGCAGTGAGATTGAGCCAACTCTTTATAAAAAGAAGGGGAAGAATACTGAAGTGATATTTATTTGCCTCTATGTTGATGATATTATATATATGGGATCTTCACAATCTTTACTTGATGATTTTAAGGCAGGTATGAAGAGCACATTTGAGATGAGTGATCTTGGTATTCTCCATTATTTTCTTGGGTTGGAGGTCACTCAAAGTAATGATGGCATTTTCATAAATCAAAAGAAGTATGCGAGAGGAATTAATTCAACGGTTTCGGATGACACGGTGTAATAAGACTCACACTCCTATGAACACTAATGAGAAGATGCGAGATACAAGATGGCAAGTGGTACAACGAGATGAGCATACTTACGGGAGGCTGGTAGGAGGGTTGATTTATTTGGTTAATACAAGGCATGACCTTGCTTATTCGAAGGGGTATGGTGTCTAGATATATGAGCAACCCGTCCAAGTACCATTTCGGTGTGGCCAAGAGAATACTTCGATACATCTCTCGGAACACTTGGATTTTGGACTATGGTATGAGCATGTTTCGTTTTAAAATTAATTGGTTTCTCCGATAGTGATTGGGCTGGTTCGGTGGAGGATAGAAAAAGCACTTCGGGTTGTGTTTTCATTCTTGGTTCGACAACGATTACTTGGAGTTCTAAGAAACAACATGTGACAGCTCTTTCCACAACGAAGGCAGAATACATTGTCATTCTTGCCTCGGCTTGTCGAGCAATTTGGCTTCAAAAGTTAATATCATATATGGGCCAAGATATTGGAGATGCAACACGAGATATTCCGTGATAACAAATCAACAATTTCAATAGCAAAGAATCCTACTTTGCATGGCCGTACCAAACACATTGATATAAGGTACCATTTTATTCGTGAACTCATATCCGATGGAAAGATTATTCTGAAGTTTTGTAGCACTCAAGATCAAAAAGCTGACATGTTTACAAAGGCACTTGGAATTCAGAAGTTCACTCTCTTTCGTTCCTTGATTGGTGTCATAAGTTATTCATCAAGGGGGTGTGTTAAAGATTGATGAATTTACTACATCATGTGGCATATGGCTATTGGCTAAAGAACTTAATCTAAGATTGATTATGTGGCATTATTGTGAAAGGATATGTTAGTTATATTATCAGTTGATGTAACTGTCTATTAGTTATTAATCATGTCTCTTCATACAGAGATGTTGTTTTCTATATAAGCATGTATCTATCAAGATTTGATATAACAAGAAAATTTATCAGTATTACTTCCACTTTATATTTTTGCTCCCTTTTTTGATAAGTATACATCCTCTTCTCTTCTTTATTTCTAACAAAGTAAACATCCAATCGGTGTGCAGTACTCCATTTGTTCCATCCAATCAGAGACGCCTTTAGCCATGCACATGCACAGTAGCCCAACATTCAGAATAGTCAACTCCTTTTGCTAACATCCTTGGTTCTGCACATTCTGCAGTAAGCCTCAGCAGATTATTCCAACTGGCTTCTTGACTGCTTTTATTCCCAAGAAATAATGAAGTTTACCAAGATTTTTAAGCTTAAATTGAGCATCCAAAAAATTCTATAGTGAGTTTATTTCACTCTTGATTGTTCCTATCACAAGGACATCATCAGCATAAAATTCTAAAAATACCACTGAGTTTTCTATCTTTTTTATAGAATAGAGAATAGTTGTTCTTGAGATTATCATAGCCCTTTGATTGTAAAGATGTGCAAGTTTAGAGTACCATTGTCTCAAAGCCTGTTTAACGCCATATAAGGATTTCTTCGGTTTGCAAACAAGTTGTGAATCTATAACATGTAGTCCTTCTAGTATCCTCATATATATAAATTTCTTTATTCAAATCTACTTGCAAAAAGGCATTATTTACATTTACCTAAGAATGTTACCAGCCTTTTTCAAATGCTATTGCAATTAGACACCTTACAATTGTAATCTTCACAACTGGTAAAAAGTTTTTAGTAAAATCAAGGCCTTGTTTATGTGTAAACCCTCTTACTACTAGCCTAGCTTTAAACCTTTCAATTGTGCCATAAGCTCTATGCTTAACATTGTATTATACCCATTTGCAGTTTATTGGCTTCTTTCAGGACGCCATTTGACTATCTCCCAAGTTTTATTACCCTCCAAAGCGCTAAATTCCTTCTGCATTGCTTCTTCATATGATGTTGGCTCATATGCTTTAGTAACAACTATGAGAAACCTTGGTCTTTTGTGGGCAGGCCATTGAAACAAAGATGGTTTAAAGTACGTAGGACAAGTATTTGTTAATGTATGAGGACAATGTAAGAAGATTGGTACTGTGACCTTGAACTCCTCTTAATTATAAGAATTGGCTAAGAAATGATGACAACTAATTAATGAGTATTGTGGAATTTTATTTTGAGAATGAGTAAAATGGGATCTGTGGGATGAAAGTTTCTGAAGTGGAAATTGTTGCTCATTATCCCATTCTATATCACAAAATTGGTCATTATTTACATTTGCAAAAGTTATGGCTTAAAAAGGTCATACACTCTCATAGAAGATCATGTAACCCAACTTGGGAGTCATACGAGCAAGTGTTTCTACATACATTGACTATACAACCACACAACATCACCAAAGAAGGGTGTGGATGACTTGTGTCCCCTCACAAGATCCCGCATAGATTTGGAAGAGAGGTTTGCTGGTAAATGTGCACCTATATATGGAATTGTATATGTGAATAGTAACAATGCTTTAGTACTTCTATAGTACCATGAACAAAAATTTCCACTGAAAATTTCAACAATTGCAGTGCTGAGAACCCCAATACGAGTTTGTAGCTTTTGTAGATATATAGGCCTATGTAATCTTTGAAAATTTAATTTTGATGCACGATAGATCATTATAATTGTTGGTTTTCAATTAAGAAATCCACATTAAACGCAAATCATGGATGGCATTAACAACATCTTTGCCCTATGTAAACACCTCTTGTGACTTCTGCCACTTGAATGGTTGGTCAAATGTTTAGATGGTAGTTATAGGATTGTCTCACCATCTATAATGTTGTGTGAAATCCACTGAACTTTATCATTTAAAAGAAAGAAAATAGTTATAACAAAATTTTCATAATCAAATATGTAGAAGAATCATTGTCAAAATCTAAGACTCGAGAAGAATATTGCTTAATATAAAATATAATGATGTAATGGTGCAAGAGAAGATGATGGAGTATGAGGGAGTATGAGTTTGAACACTAATAATACTCTTTCTAAAGCAGAAATGTTCAAATATATAAAGATTTGTATTCAAATTAGTTCATTTAAACTGTGTAGGTTCAAATATATAAAATACTGAATTTAAACAAACAAGATAGATTGGCTCAATGGCTAAGTTTTTGGGTTTGTTACTAAATGATATTGGTTCAAGTCTTGTTTTAGTGTATCCAAAATTTGGTCTGTTTAAATATGTGAAAATCTAAATTGACTGGTCAATCTAGACATCAAATTAATAAGAGATGCCTAAGCTGTTAGGGTGTTAGTGTATCTAAGTTTCCATTTTCTTCTCTTTGTTGTTTTTTTGGTATAAATATTCTTAGTTTTTTTTTATAATTATCTAAGTATCTATTTTCTTTTCTTTGTTATGTCTTTTTTAGTATTTTTTTTATAATTGCTCTCATCCTCTTTAGGTATATTATCATCGACCGTCTTTCTACAGTATCATCAGTTGTGACAGTAAACTCTAAGGGATTTCTACCCATTACTACAGTAACATCCCCTGTTTATGTACTATTCCCAACCTTTAACTATTTTCTCAAATAAAGAGTTCTTCATCGGACGGTGAACAATGCCTTGCGATCCGATTCATACAAACAATGCCTTGAGATTTGTGTCCACGAGATCCTATAAAACCGCATCTCCGGCGGTTTCCCAATTTCTCATTTCCGATCAGGAGGCCATCCCGAGAAGGAGAAGGAGAAGGAGATGGGGCCTCAGAACCAGAACACCTCTCTCCAACGCCTCCACCTCGTCGAGAAGGTAATCCACTTCTCCATCTCTTCGACGCCATTGCTTTTTCTCCTTCTCATTTGTGTGTTGATATGGCAGAGGATTGTGCGAGTGTTGGAGCTCGCCGGGCTGGTGATGGATGAGCTTGCGAACTCAACCGGGCCTCGATCCGACGCCCTCACTAGTCACTGCCGTGAATTCATGGAGTCCATTAAGGTTAGGAGTGCTTCTTCATGGAAAAGTTCCCAAATTGCTTGGCAAACATAAGGTTTTTAGGTTTGGATACTTAATTTGATGTTATTCTTGTTGGTATCTGGAATTGAGATTATATAATTCTAGGGATGCTTCCTTTGTTTTTTCCTCTAAGTGAATTGCAAATAGTAGTGAAACTATAATCTTTTGAACTCTTTGTCTAAACTTTGTAGTTTATCAAGTAACAGTAATATTTGTGAAACAGAAATATGGTAGCAAATGGCTTTTCATGTTGTTGTATGGTTTAGAGCAAAAACCTGGAAATTTAACTTACCATACTTTTAGTAATATTGCAGAGTTGAATTCTTGAGGTTTAGGCTATGTCAGTTTTGGATTTCACAAAGGGAATTATCCTGAAGAAATAGCAAGAGTTTCTCACAAGCGAGCTACAATCTACTAGTCATGTGTTAAATTGTGCTAAACTTGGATTCCTCTTGCCCATTGGTGATATTGTGTGAAGCACCCTTTACATTACCTATGGGGTATGACTTGAGATGGAAATATGAGTTGGGGCACTAAATAACCAGAGTAACAATTATTTGAAAGGCCATGTGCTGACTTCGATTTCAAGAGTTTGAGTGTTGGGTACATAAATTTTACCTGTTTGAAAGGAGATTGGAGACAAAGCTATTATCATACTAAGAGGTGTTGAGAGTAACAAAAATTCTTTCTTTTGTGCATAAGCATTGCTCTTTGAGGGCTACATATATATCATCCTTCTTAGATGTTAGTGTTTATGGTTGGGTACTGATTGAATTTGCAATCCTGGTTATACCCTCACAAATCTACATCTTTAAGTCATGGGTGGGTGGTTGCTAATATATGATTCATTTTGTTCCTTTATAGTTAGCCTTGATACTTCTGTGTTTGTTCTCTTGTCATAAATACTCCTTTTGAATCTAGCACTCTTGGACAGTAATATTTTTGTTGATATGGAAAGATAATGATAATGTTATTGCTGAGATTCCTTCTTCTTTCCTTTAAAATAGTATGTAAGTTTTATATTTTGAGGACGGGATCTAAATCGCTGTAAAATATTATGTGGTGTGTTAAAAGCCTTAAGGCCAAAATTCACACGGCATATTTTATATAAGGGGACTTTATTGTTTGGTTATGCCTTGGCATGGGATGGATGGACTATGTTGATATTCTGATTGATCTACATGCTAAGATCCAATAAATGAGGCAAGCCCTAGTATTGATAAGATTCAATTCTAACCTGTATGTACATAAGACAATCTTCATTAGTTGCTCTGCTATTATTGGGTTTGGAAGTATGCTTCGTTTCTTGGGGTTATTCTTATTAATTCTAGTTCAACAGTCTTCCAAGTCTTTGGTTTTTGGCAATCTCTTGTTCAGATTTTAGTGTTTATGAAATTGTCGAAGATATTAGCAGTGAAAAACTTTCTCCACGGAATCAATTTACAACTAAAATTTTATAAATTTTACTTTTTGTTTTCAGTACCAAGTGAAGATCATCGGGCATGCTTTCTTACAATATTGCTTTTGGTATCTTGAGTAATCACCCTCCATGATTCTGTTATAGATATGCAACATTGTCTTTCAAACTCTTGCATGCTTATAGAAGAGATGACATCCCACTTTTAGTAATGCAAAAGTATTGATTGTACCAAAAAAATAATGAGTGGTGATCTCTCATTAATAAATCATTCAAGTTTATGTGTGTTTCATTTTTGTTTTAGATCATTTCAGGGAGCTTTTTTCTTTGTCCTGTAATGGTAAAAATTCGGCACACTTTTTTGTCAGTCGAAAAGTGATTATTTATTTTGTACTTAATAGCTAATAGAACAGCTAATGAAATTCAAAAAACACACTGCGAATCTCTGTGTTGACAGGATATACAAGTGACATTGCGTGATGAGATTAAAAGTGCTTGTGAGTATCGCCCATTTGAGAAGTGTGATTATAATGCGAGAATTTCCAATGAAATTTGCTGCAAGAAACTGGAATATGTCATTGAGAAGTTGGATGATATGAAACAAAGCATTGAACAATGTAAAGATGGAAATTGAGAAGCTTCTTTTGGCCTGCAAGTATGTGATTATGACAACATTATTATCATACATTGACAGCATTCCCAACTGTTGTATTGTTATGTTCCCTTTAGCCAAATCTCTTTCATATTGTTGTTTGTTTGTGTTGTTGTTGTTAAACTAATGTTACTATAATTCCTTTTAATCATTAGTTTTGTATAGTTGCAAAACAACCCAGATCTTGCCTTTTAAAAGGTACGGAAATGCTGAACCAAAACAAAAAAGAGAAATAAATGTCTGATGACAGACTTTGCCTTGTTCGATAAGATGGTGACAACATTTAGCAAGCTCTTATAACTGTTTAGTTCATACATGATTAAAAAAAATATTTGGTTTGCTATAACATCTTTGACTTGACATGACACTTTGTGAAACCACAAAAACGACGTTTGGAATTTAACACATTCTCCTATGTATGATTGTTTTCTTTTGGTTCTGTTATTTCTTGTAGAGTAACCTGTTTATGGTCAAGCTTGCGAGCTTTCTATACTCGTGTTTCTAGTCATGGTAACACTTACATTTTAGGATCCTTGCCAGAGAACTGAAGATTGGAGGATTGTAATTCTCAAATCCAGCTATTTCTTCTCAGACTGAAAAGAAAGATCTCATGAATAATTGCTGATCATCTTACTATCTAGAGGATTAAGTGATTGTTCTTTAGTGTTTAGGGTTCTGAGGTCAGTTCATATGGTGCATTTCATTTATCCTGTGTTGTATGTTATATAGGAGTGATGTACTTTTGTAACAAATGATAAAGAAAATTTAGGTTTTATTTGATTTATAACATTTTGCATGAAATGAGACAGTTTTGGAGGTTCACAAGTTTGTGTTTGTGGCCTGTTCATTTGATATTGTTGCTCTTATATATCATTTATGTTATTAGTGGAGTTGACTTTTTGTTGACTTCAGCAGCATTTTTGCTTGTGTACCCCTACAAAATGGAAAATTGGTGATATACTCGCTTTTGTGACCCCATAAATTCCATTTATTTATTTTTGTTGATATTTTCCCTGTATTTTGTAAACCTTTTTGATATGGTCAAATGGATGGAGTGGAATACTAGGACTAAAATGTGGTTGACGATATTTTCTAATAATTGTTTTTTGTATTTATAGTATTGATGTATTCTTGTATTAGGAAATGGTATATATGTGTATATATAAGCAAGCTTTGATTTTCTTTTTATTTGTTTTTTGGTATTTATCATGGGTTATTGACAGGGGTGAGTTTGTGGTCATTGTTAACCAATAACTTTTATATTATCCCTCAGAAAAATATATGTTAAAAAAATTTTTAATTTAAAATTAAAACTTTACAAGTGCAACCTATATATTAAATAAGATTATACAATTTTGTGAAATTCTGGCCCATAAAGATTGAGTGATTGTTTTCTTTAATTCCAAAATTTTAAAATATTTGATTTTGATGGTTAAACACGGAAGAAATTTTTTTTTTTTTAATTTTATAATAAAACCAACAAGTGATCCAACCCTAAGGTAACCGGTGGCTTTTCTTAAATTAAGAAATTCACTCAATTTGAGAACCCCGAAATATCTATATTTTTAAATTTCAAAAATTCACAAAAAATTCTCATTCTTAATTTTTCACCTCCCTATATATAATTTCTCCCATTAAAAATAAATCAATAAAAATAAATCTCTATCTTTATTTCCCCAATTTAATCTTGACCGTCCATTTCCCTTTCCATATATATATAATCCTCAGTTACGGATAAGACGGAGTTCCAGAGGTCCACTTCCGTCTTCCGAGCTTTTCCGATGGCCACCACTTCATGCCAACCCCTGCAACTCCACTTCCCGAAGTTCCCCTCTTTCTCTTCATTTCGCCCCCCTTCCTCCCTCTCCGTTCCTAGCCGCCGCTCCCTCAGCCTCTCTGCCTCCTTTTCCGGGCCCATCTCGCCGGAGCCCGACGCCGTCGCTCACCCGGCCCTCGCCAATGCCAACATACTCTTCTTCCAGTCTGGGTATAACGTCCAGATCGTTGTCGATGAGAATGAGTCGGAGGAGGCGCTTCTGAGGAGGTTCCGGAGAGAGGTTTCGAAGGCCGGGATCATTCAGGAGTGCAAGCGACGCAGGTTCTATGAGAACCCTCAGGAGGAGAGGAAGCGCAAGGCCCGCGAGGCCAGCCGCCGCAACCGCAGGAGGTGATTCCTTGATCTTTTATCCAGTTGCTTCTCCTCGTTCTGCTGCAAACTTGATGAAATTTGTGAATTTTAGTTTGTTCTTGAATTAGGGTTTTGTGCACAGTGTGATTTAGGTGATTCAATAGTTTGTAATTAGGGATTTTATGGTTTAGGATATCAATTGATTGAGTACCAACTGCTTTGCTGCTTTCAGAAGTAGACTCTTGGCTATTATGTGAATTAGTAAAGTCGCCTTTGTTTTTCTTCACCATTTTCTTAAAATTTCCACAATTCAATGATAAGAGTACTGGAATTTCTTTGTGGTTGAATTAAATGAGTTCCATTTTTATTTTTCTTTCTTCTGTTTTGTGTTTTGATTCGAACAAGATCAGAAATGAATTAAATATTGTGTCAGTATTAATCTCCTAAACTTCTTAGTAGGTTTCTTATGTTCTACACGAAATAGGTCTCATATTTTAAACTCATGGTGTTGATTTGAGCTGGTTGAGGATGCTTTGAATGAAATAAATGAGGAATAAATTGGTTGTGGTATGCTTATCACTAAAGCCTTTTAGTCATAGATGCATAAAGAGTCTTTTTGATGATTAATATGTGAAAATATGTGGGATATGATAAGTAATGGATTGCTTCAAAAATGATTGTGATCATTTCTATATATGGTAACCTTTTTCTCATAGCTTTTAAAAATGGTTTCATGACTACATGTGTTTGTATTGTTTTGAGCATTCGGTTCCCATTTCATTTGTAACTGCAATGAAAAACTCTTCTGTTTTGTATCTTGTCATATTTTATTTTGGACATTTGCTTCCCAATTTCTTTTAGACTAATTCTAAATTTTTCTTTCCACATGTTAGAGGAAATTGATAATTTTTAATATGCACACTGAGTACAAGCGAAATCTACCAAAACAGAATGTTAGGTCTTTATGTGAGCTTGCTTTTAGTATTTAGTTTTTCAATGGGTCAGCCTTGCAATTTGAGGATTTTTTTTACTGATAATGCGATGCTTTTGTTGTGGACTGGTATCTAAATGGCTGTTATCATTGCGTTAAATTTTCTCAACCACTATTATATTCAATTGAAAATGTGTTCAACTCACTTAATACTAATCTACAGATAGTGACGTGGGTGGTTTTATTGGCTGAACTTTTAGTAGTGTTGAAGCCACTGCTGATTCTCTAGTGCACCTGATCAATCATTTTTGTCCTCTAACTAAATCCTTATGATTCAATTTGCTTTGTCTGATAGCATTCGTGAGCCGCTTTGTTAAGCGTTGACATGATTTCATGGCAACGAAGTGTGCTTTAAAAAATTTTAATTTAAAAACTGTAAATGTTTGATGAGATGTGGACTTAAATAATTTTTTTTAATTGTTAACTCTAATACATCATTTTTTAAAATGATAATATTTTTTTAGTGGCATGTGGCATGTGGCATGTGGCATGCCTTATTGTCATGTCAACAACCAACCGGTTTCCTGCCAATAAAAAAATAATAATAATAACTTAAGGGGTCCAAAATAAACAATTATGAACAATTATGACCACTTGAGGGACTTGCTTTAACCCTTTTAGCATCCCCTGCCAATTATCCTAAACTATATGGCTTTTATAGCAGGAATTTTGTTGCTCTATCATTTATTGGATGCTAATAGTACTATTGCAAGTCTGCCTTGCTTTTGTTTCTATATAATCTTTCAAAGATTTTTTGCATTAATGGCAAGGTATGATCATGAGATGGTTTAGAGCTATGTATGAAAATATACATACTTGTTGACGAAACAATTGATTGTGTGTTGCTAAAGCAAACATTCTCTTTATTTATTTATTTTGGACATTTATGGAGGCTCAGTGGAATTTGTTTAAGAGATTTGTGATGCCTTATAGAGATAGAATGAAGGTGAGCGTAATACATCACTTCTTAAGAGGGGTGAGGTGACTCTATCTATGAAATGGATGGTTTTATATTTAACTGTATTTGATATGTATGTTTCCAAATCTTCTTGTTTTACCTTTCTTTTGTTTTGGTTATCACATCTGTTTAAAAGGGATTTTTGATTATGATATTCTCAGACATGATAATCATAATTGAGCATGTGAACACTTCGGTTGAACTAATATCCCTCATATATTCCTAAAAGGTTTCCTTTTTGCGTGGCGTCAGAAGCACCCATCTGATCACTATTTGATGTGTCTAATCCATGTGAGTAAACGAGTGAAATTGTTTCTTGGGCTGAGTTATGTGCAGACATCTTAGAACTTTTCAATTTAAAGGTTCCTATAACTATGATATTTATATAGAGATTTATATGGATTTTGACAATGGTATTTCTATAAAGCTGGGTATTCTACAGCTTGCAAATCATGCTGTGCATCGATGACATCTGATTGAAAGTCATATTGGCAATGGTTAACTTTTCAATAGGCTTTGAAAAGCATATCATTGGCTGATGCCAAAATGCTTTTCAAGCCATGTGAAAATGATATCTGTTACTCCTTTGTGATAGACTTATTATCTCTATACATTGGACTTTAGAGATATTATTCTCTTCTTGATGACTTGATATTAGATTCATGATTCTATGCACATTCTCTGCATTCATTATCATCTCTACTCCTAACCCTCTTAGCCATTTGATGAAAAAGAAATTCTATTAACATTTGTACAAACCATACGCTTACCCAATTTCAATGTTAATGAATTGCTGTGAACTAACAACACGATCTAATTCTATGTATTGCAGACGGTCGGGCCCAAGATTCCAGTCTTCCTCACAATCCCAATCGGATGGAGCTGCACCGAAAAAGGATGATGATTTAGATGACAACTGGGATCTTCCCGAGGGCGATCTTCCTTACTAAAATTCACAAGCATTGTCTACTCAGGTGACGTTGTCATTGGACGGACAACTGAGGCAAGCGCAGATTTACAAGGCACAGCATTGTCATCTGAACAATCCCTCCTTTCCTCTCCATTAAAATGGATGAGCTTTTTCGACATTTTCCTTTACAAGCTAGGCTTTTATTGTGCATGCCCTTGACTATCATTTTTTTTCTATGTAAATCTATGGCATTCCTATTGAAGTTAATGAACTAGTTTCATATTGGTGTTGATAGTTATTAATCTTCTTGTTGTTGTTGTTGTTATTATTATTATTATTATTATTCACTGTTTATCCTTTTTTTAGATAATGACATTTTCATTTTGAAACCAGGTCACAGTGAACACAGGCCAACCATTTCCCAACAAAAGCTCAATGAAGTCTCAACCACAAGAGCACATCTTAAAAAGGTCCTTTGTGTTCTAACTCGACTCAAAAAACTTCAAACTTTCCCTCCCTTTTAACTAAATACCAACTATCTCCCTAACCACCACCACCCATGGCCTCCGGCGGCCGCGTGCTTCTCCTCGTCTCCTTGCTAGCCATTGTCCTCCTCATGAACAAGGTCAGCTCCGAGACCCCAGTTCCCACAACCGGCGGTGATGCTCAACAGGACACTGACCCTACCATCCCTCTTGCTGCTGATAAACCGGGGAATGCCGAAGATGTTCATGGCACCGAGGACCTAGACGATAACATGGACCATGACGATGGCCCTGAGGATGGCTATGATGATGGCTTCGATCGGTCTTTTATCGTTCTCGGTCACTGATACAGAAATTGCAAGAACACCTTCCTTTGTGATGATCTCTTCTGTTCCTGTTTGTTATTCTTCTTGATTTGATCTTGAGATGCAATTGTTATGTGTACAAATTAAGCTGAGGAGTTATTGTTATGCTTGCTATTCTTATTTGTTTATAGCTCTGGTCCTATGAGCATCTCTTGCATGGGATAATAGTAATTGAATAAAGTTTATGAGATTATATACTTAATCGTTTGAGATTGCTCTAACTAAAAATAAATCTAATCTTTTTAAACTAAAGCATCAACTAAAGTGCCTCTAAATCTAAATTTTAAAAATAGTTATGCTAATTAATTTCCATGAGTTACTAAGTAATTAATGAATAGATGAAGCTATCAAACATATAGAGACAACATGATAGATGCACAAACCAATTAAAAAATATGTTAAACATCATGAAATATTGGTAATCAACAGGCATAATAAATGAAAGATGTTATTGATGAAGAGAATAGTGAGAAATAATCACATATATCAACAGAACTTATAGGAACATGAAAGATGAACTTTAAAATAAAACTAGATGAATAAGAGAACATACCATTAAGAAGGAAGAAGTGATATTGGCGCGGCTCAATCTGAGATAGATTTACAACATAATTGGTAAACCAAATCATTAGATTGAACCTCACCAATATCTCTTATTCTTCATAATACATCTTGCAAAACTTCCCACATATATAATAACAATAATTATAATCCATGCATGCTAATTAACCAAGAAGATATATATATATATATAATGGATCAAAGTGAAAGAAGAAGAAGAAGAAGAAGAAGAAGAAGAAGAGAAGATAGAAATGAAAGGAATGTGGTTAACTTGGTGGGGGACAAATGTATCTTGAAGCTTGGCCTACATGTGACCTCTTTGGCTTAACAAGAGCTGAAAGCAAGCTTTCATTTCATCTCCCTACTTTGAGAACAAAGTCACTGCATACATAATAACTAACATTAATGAATTCAAGATCACTGAGAAGGAGTTTATCATCAATATATATATACACACTCACATATATACATACATACATACATACATATATATATATATATATAGTTATTATTATTATTAAAGTGTTGAAGAAGAAGGTGAGTGGAATGATGGAAAGGGAAATAAAGTATGTAAGTTGGGTGTGTCATGCTTGGCTTGTTGTAGTCTCCAAAAAACCCTAAAACTAATGAATATTGAAGGAGAGAACACACTCTTTCTCATGCGCATGCACTTGCATTAATATTCTCCATTTATAAGAGACAACAAACAAACCATTCCTTTTGCATGTACTTCTTTTTGTTACATCATCCATGTTACTTCAATCAATTAATCTTGTTTATTTATTTATCTTTTTTAAGCAAACCAATGAAGAATATAACTGATATATCTATCTATCTATCTATCTATCTATTATATATATATATATATATATATATATATATATATATACAGAGAGAGAGAGAGAGAATTCATTGATGTTATAACATTGGATAAAATAAATTTTCTTACGCCATGTTTTATATTAAAGTTTTTTGTAATGCATATCATAATTAAACTATCTAATAATATATATCCATTATTTAATAGATTATATATATATATATATATATATATATATATATATAGAAAACAAGTTAGGTAGAAGCATTGGAAAGGACAAATTAATGGATGGAGGCAAGAAAGAGAGAGGTTGAGAATTAAGGAAACATGCATCAACGGAGACAATTGAGATAAAGGAGTGGAGTGATGATATCATGAATGGCCAGAATGGGGGACAAATTAGTCTTTTCATGTTGCCATGATCCTTTTATCCCTTCTTTTTCTTGAACTTTTTAACATGGTTTGGAAGTTGGGAAGCCTTTTCTCAGACCTTCTCTTTTCTTTTCTTTTGGGTTTTTTTTTTTTATTTTGGAGAAAAAGTGTGCTTAAGATTGAAATATATATATATATATATGAATTTTATTTTAAAGTTCATAAGATTGAAATGTTTGCTAAAAACTAAATAAATAATGAGACATGTCTAAAGGGAGTTAGTGTGTTTGCAATGTTGCAAATATTTGGTTTATAAAATGTATAATCATTTATTTTTATTTTATTTATTTACTAAGTATCTAAACATATACAAAATATTATTTTAAGAACATGATTTTGACTTAAAAACACATAAAATTTTTTGTGATATTTTTGAAGGCCTTATGTCCACATAACATCAATCTTTTCAACTAACTTGCATGAGATAATAAGATTCTCATGTCTAAAAATCTTTTGAAAAGGGAATGTAATAATATGCCAACCCTACTTGTGCACTTTGGCAATTGGTGATTGAAATCAATAGATCATTTCCTTTTGCATTGTCTCTACTCTCTACACTCAGTTTATTTGGAGCTATTTTAATCAATTATTTGTGCTAATTTCCCTCCATACTCTCTAAGAAATTTATAGTGCTTCAGGAGATCTGAAATTAGCCATTCTTTAATGGTAACGTAGGCTCGCCTGCATTATAATATGAACTATTTGGCTAAAGAGGATTGCGTGTATTTTTTTTAATCCAAATTACTCTCATTGATATCAATTATCCTGGCAATTGATCATAGATTTTTTCAATGATTAAAATGTAGTTTCAGATTAAATAAAAAAAAAACACAGCTTAGAGTTCTTAGAACCTCAAACAACCACTTAAGGCATGTTCATTTAGGCGTAAGTGGGAAGAAGTCATGAAATTAGGGAAGGTGGCACTTCCTTGAAGTGATAGAAGTCATATGGCTTCCACCACTTCTTGTGTTTATTTCCAGGAAGTGTCTCTTTCATGAAATGTTCATTTTTTCACTTTTGGTGTTTATTTCGGTATAAGTGGTGTAACTTTTGAATGGTCTTTGGAAGTGAGGGAATGTGAGCTTTATAAAAAACTCACTTCTCCCACTTCACTTCCCTCACTTCGGTGAAAAAAGTGGGGGACGTGGTCACTTCCCCACTTCAGAGACCACTTCAGAGAAAAAGAATATCAGAAGGGAAAGAAATCAGTCCACTTCTTTCCTAAACCTAGAATAATATAGAAAAAATGAATTCTTATTAAGAGGAGTTTGTAGTGTTATTGTCATTCCATAGCTAATAGAATAACCTATCTTGTCTTTGTTGTTGTATCCCTCTCTCCTTCTTTTGTGGATGTACTCTTTGTTTGTTTTTGCTGTTATATTTTCTAATGTTTGTAAATAAATGGAGTTTATCCAATTTTTTCAAAAAAAAAATAATCTAATATACTTTCACACAAATTTTATTTGCTTATATACTATGGATACATTTTTATTTGTTTGTATATTTTTATTATTAAAAATCAACTAATAAGTTTTCAAAATTATCAATAAGTTAAGTGTTTTGTTTATATCCTAAAATAGATGAAATGAAAACAGAAAAAAATAGTTTGTTAATAGAATTCTTGAATTAAATTTTAATTAGAGACATAATAAGTCAATAGCAATAATTTGTAAAACAGAATATTTAAACAAATATCATTTGAAAGAAATTATATAAATAGCTGCATATTTTACAGGATTATACAACAAAAAAAAATAATAATTTTTTGAAAAACAAAAAGAAAGAAAATGTAGTGGTGGACAAAGAGACATCCATGTCTGGTTCTCACCAACATGCTTTTGGGTTTCATTCATCACCTTCATGTATGAAAGCTAATGTTCCCCCTCATGCTCCTTTCTCTCTTTTATTTGCATGTTCCTCCTACCCAATATCATTTATTATAATTTTTTTCATATAATCATCTTTGTTATGTCCTTATTATGATTTTTAATTAAACCTTTCTTGTTGTTTATAGGTGTTTTTTTTTTTTTTACAAGAGACTGTCAAAAGAACAGACAAACATAGTAGTGCACTAGTTACAGTAGCTTAACGATCCTTTTGGATTTACAATATAGGGCAGGCTAATGATGGTCGGCCACGTGTGCATAAAAAGATATATCATGAACTATAACCCCCACAACAATAAATCCCTTCACTTACAACATTCGAGAGACGAAGAATACGATTCTCATATAAAACCCTGTAAACAATGAGTGAATAATACGAGTTCAATATTTGCACAGTATTATATAATATTGTGTCACGGGGGATTCAAACCAGCATCACTCATTCACCATTCAGATTAAGTACCACTAAATTATCTATAATTAAAATTTATAAAATTAATTTAAAATAAATAGTTTTTTCATTATTTTTATGGTGACATGAGATTACCCCAAAGTAATATATATATATATATATATATATATATATATATATATATAGAAAGTAAAATTATTAAATATTGATAAGATATGTGTTCAGTTAGAATAAATATTAAACATGACTGTTATATGTGGAAAAAATAATGATATAACATGGAAAGCACACTCAAGTCTCTTGTTTGCCTTTCTCCTTGTACCATGAAGAAATAATGATCTTAAATCAAGCACTTCCTCTTCTCACATTATCTCATGCCATTCCTACCAAGGTCCTGTGGGTTCACTTTTTAATTGAATACAAGTGGAGTCCACTTTATGTAATTATTATCTATATATATTTAAAAAATTAATATATTGGACTGGTAATTGTCAAATTAATAATCTTTTCATGTCTGATCTTAATTTATCTAATCTCTTGAATATTGATGGGACAATGTGGAAAGAAAAAATTTGTCTCTAAGCTCAAACACTTGATAATTATGTTCTATGTAAGAGTATTTTGAAATAATATTTCATGCGAAATGCTATATATATAATATTGTAAAATATAAAATGATAGAAGAGGAGGTGTGAAAATAGGGGGTTTTTTTTTCACTTCACCTCTAAATTAAAAGAAATCAAACTTTCATAAATCTTTGTTAAATTTTATCTATTGATAGCATAAATTAATTTCAGTATACTTACAGAACAAAGAGATGCACAACTCTTCTCTTCTTGCACTTAACCACCATGGACTAGGGGAAAAAATACAGCACATGAATTCAAAGTATGATTTCTTCATTCAAAATGAGACAATTTAAGGGTGTTTTCTGTACATGATCCTCCTACCAAATACTAAGTGCATCTGAGGGGATAATACCCAAATCTGATGCAATTTATACAAAGCTGATCTTTAACAAAAGAGAATTCCAAACTTCATGAAGATCGTCACTTTCGGTCAACAAAATGCAATAATAGCAAGATAGGAGTAAATCTTAGATGAAAATGGTTAAATTTATCCATGCATGAATCTGGCTCTCTGTTTTTGTTTTTTTTTTCTTATTGATTAGCTTCAATCAAAGATATCTTCTTAAAACTGTGTCATCTCTTTGGTGTTGATTCAATCCTCCAAATCATCATCTGAATTTAAAAATGGAGTGTTGTATATGGATCTTGTTTTCCTGTAATTCTGCTGTAATCCAGCGCAAGAAAGCCATCTCCGTATCCAATCAGCCAATCTGAACTCTGAATGGCCGATGATATTTACCTCGTCGACATCGCTATTGGAGTTTTCATCTTCATATCGGGCGGGACTTGTATTCTCTTCCCTCTCATCCTTGTGATTCTCAACTTCTACCTCAGGTACTGTTAGCAACCTTTACAAAAAATGAATAATAAGAATTAAAATTAAAAATGTTGTTCTGGCTGACATATGCAATTGAGGATCAATATAAGCAAACATAACTGAAAAAGGGAAAACGTTTCAATAACAAGAAGATAAATAAAAGCCTCACAAGTGCTGCCGTGGAACTTTTTCACGTCTTCTTGGGAGTTTCTGGACAACCTTTATGTCGCCCGAATTATGTCTGATAAACCGAAGCTGTGCATCGAACAAATTACAAGCTGCTGATGCTGTTGTATCTAAAACCATGTACTTTTTTGGATAAAGAAATGAAGCAGTAATATATGGACTATTAAGTGGAAAACCAAACCAAGTGAAACAATGATAGTCTAAAGGAATTATCAGCTGATAAAAAACACAAGAAATAAAGAAAAAGGAACCTTGTTCACAATTCAACAGATAGTAAACTCATGGTTTAAAATTTTAGCGGAGGCATTAAGCAAAGCACCCAAAAGTTAAGAGAATGTCCAACCGACAATTTATTTAAATAAAGAAGCTCTTGGGCATGCATTCTTCATTTAGCACTTCCAGTATTTCAAACAAGTTAAGAACTTGCCTATCTTGGACTTTGACATTGCGACATCTAGTTCTCAGATCTGACATTTATTACTTTTCTTAAAAATGTGGTTACAACACAGTTAAAAATGCCACAGCTTTCTATAACTATGCACTAAGCAGGCAATCACCTTAGAAAAACCTGATCCACACCAAGTAATGGTCAATATTAAAACTACTTGCTATGAAATAACTTCCAAACCTTAACCCCCCTCCTCTAATCCTCAATTAAATCAGTGCAAGTTTTAAACCATAGGGAAAGGCGTAGAAAGAAACAAGAATCAAAGGTCCCTGGGGCAAGGCTTGTTTGAGACAACTAGGAGTCTTCAGAGCTCCTAAATTTTGAGATTTGTGATCTTGTAATTATAAAAATAGAACCTAAAATATCAAAAGGAACTATACAGACACATAAGTGAATTTATTATATTCACACGAACAACCAACAATGCCTATGTGAAATCAATAACCTTGCAATGAGGCACTTCCAATCATTGATTACGCATAATCACATGAGTCACAATAAATACTAACGGAAACACTTTTACTGCAGACATAAACCTTCAAGACTTCAAATGAGCAATAGTCCAAATCAACAAACAAGCTTTTATCCAGGGAAAATTAACCATAATTTGACATCATATTCCTGAAACCTAATGTCAAACAAAATAGAGATAAACCATCATGTAATTTTAGTTTTCACCAAGACATCGGCAAACATCATAGCAGCAATGTAAAACAAGTTTTCACCTAGACATCAGCAAACATCATAACAGCAGTATGAAACAAATAGAGATAAAACCATCATGTAATCTTAGTTTCAGCTAGACATCAGTAAACATCATTGCAGCAATGTCAAAAAAAAAAACCTCAATGTACAACAAACCAAAGATTAAAACAATGAACAAACAAAGAAAAGATGCACACCTCATCACCATCTTTGATTCCAAAGTTCCTAAGAATCGCCTTGTCATCAAGCAGCTTATGATCACCATAACACAAGCAGAAGCGACCCCATACATGAGGCCTGGCAAACCAAACCAGAAACCATCGACATTATCAATAATCCCAGCATCATCCAAGAACAAACATTAACAAGAGATGCAAAAACCAGGGCAAAATTTTCCACTAAAAAGACACACATCCTCAACATTGACCAGCAACAAATAAAGAGGAAAAGAACAAACCAAGAAATAACAACTCCGCCCTCCTCCGCTGGCCGATCGAACACATCCTCCACGGCGATCTTCAGCTCCCAAACCGCAGCCGACCTCTCGATCCACACATCTGCAAGTACCATTAAGAAAAAAAAAAAACCCCAGATTCAACCAAAAAAACCCAAAGAATCAAAAACCCAATAAACCGAACAAACAAGCAATACCAAAGGAGGTGTCGTCCAGCTTGAGGATGGTGAGGCGGAGGAGCGGCTCGGGGAGGAGGTGGTAGGACACGCTCCGGCGCCGGCTAGAAGGAACCCCAATGCCGACTTCGCCACCGCTATTCTCGTCATCGGAGGAGACCAGCGACGACGCCGACGACGATTGCGACAAGGAGGAGGAAGATAAGGAGGAGGAGGAGGACGCGAAGGAGGAGCGGAGGGGCTCCCAGGCGAGCATGGAGGAGGAGCAGGATATGGAAGGGAGGTTTGGAGGATTGGATATAGAGAAGAGAGAATGAGGAGCAGGAGGGTTTTGGTGGGGATTCTTGGATTGCGAAAAGGGGAAGGAATGAGAGCGAAGAGAGAAAAGGCTCGGATTTGGTGTTGCCCGGTGGCAGGGGCCGGGAATCCCGGCCTCGCGGTTACGCTCGCGCCCTCCGCCGCGCTGTCAAACATGCTAAACAAAACGTTCAAACGTTCAAACACCTTGCGTAGATTGACTATAATAGAAAGATTAAAGAGGGTATTAAATCTTTATTTAATATTATATTATTTTATAGTTTATTAATTTTAAAGTTTTTTTTTTTTTTTTTTTTTTTTTTTTTTTTGCACTTTCCACATTAATGATCAAAATCAATCTTATATTGCATATGTGAAGGCGATACTAAAAGTGGAGATGTATGTATATACATATCAATATGTATTTTGTTTATGAAAATTTATGTGTTCAAATGACATGCAAAAACAAGAGTGTTCAAATATGAAATGCGATGCATTAATACATGTCGATGATGTGAGGATATACGTGAGGTTTATGGGAAGAGAAGTTGGTGTAATATTTAGAAACTTTTACGTCTCTTCTTAGGCTTAGAGTGACCTTGGGTTGATGTTAGTAAGTATTGATTTAACCCATAATTTAAGCTAATTTAGGCTAGTTTAGCAATCATAGCCTAATTTGATCTCACTTACCTTTAGTAGGTCTTAGTCTGAGTTATATAGCCAGGTTTATTGAATATTATTGCTTAGTTAAATATTTTAGAGTGGATTTCGACCGATTTTAAGCTGAAAACCCTTCATGCATTGCATTTAGAGTTAAGTTGCATGTTATACTTGCTATTTGGGCTAAATCGATAAGCTTCATAATTTTTTTAGATGGCAAGGCCTCTGGAAAAGGCTCGGCATCCATGAAGGAATATAAGCCATGGTTCAATTTTTTCTAGCAAAAAGCTTGTGAGTGAATTTATGTTTTACAACATCGTACTTGCAATAGAAAATTTGATATGAATTTTGTTATACACATACAATATATATTGGGTGTGTATTTTTTTTACATAGTATAATTAAAATGCTACTTCTGTTCAAGATGAATACTTTACAATAATTTGACTTTAATATACTATTTATTATCGATCCAAATGAAGACTCGCTTACCTTGTTTTCTATTTGGGGGTTCTACATGAAATTTTAATAATTATTTTGATATTATGCTCTTAATATGAAAATGGGTGTTGGTGAGCGTTTAAGACATGGTTGTGTAACACTACTCATGTATAAATTATTTATTTTTGAGATCATGTTATTTTATTTCTATAGTGACGAGGAGCTAAGATCTCCATCTACTGTAGTGGAGAGTCCTTATGGTTCAGCTTATCAAGAAGTGGCATAGGTCATCAATATATTTGAACACATTTAAAAATGGGAATGGCGAGTATGAAAGATGGATGATTATGTTAAATAAATTAATAAAGTAATAACATTTAGTTAATAAAAGCATAAATTAGTTAACTCATAAATATTATGAAGGGTGTCAAAATAAATAGTAATTTTTGAGTGACAATTTTACCTTATGGAGGTTAGAGTTTGATTATATATGTATTGAGGTTAGAGTTTGATTATGTTATCAAAGTATTATTTAATTGATTTTTTTAATTTCTTATAATTTTGATTTTTTTCATAAAAAGAACATATTGTTAATTATATTAATTAAAAAAACCAATAAAGAATACTTCATGGAAAAATGGTTATGTGCAACATTTGTATTGCATCAAACTACTGATATATGCTACTCCATCAGTATCTATTTATTGTCTTGAATAACTGAATCCCACATATTAAGAAAATCATGTCATTTTTTATATTCTATAAATATTCTATGAATATTTTAGTCAACTTATTTAACATGGAGCTAATTTTGAATAATAATAATAAAAAATGCTTTGATGTTAGAAAATTAAAAAAAAACCATGGATTTGTGATAAATAAATAGGAATAAAGGGAGTACATGATAGTAAGATAATATATTAATAATAAATAAATATCGAATTTTTATTATCACATAGCACGTATCAAACATGTTGGTACAATATAGAGATGAATCACTGAGATATCTATTTCATACCACCATTGCTACAATAATCAAGCGGTAAAACATTTGATTTTCATATAAGAGATTGAAAGTTCGATTCTCTCCTAATATGTGATAGAGGGTGGGGTGGTTGAAATATTTAATTGAAGATTATGGGATAACTTGAAATATTCGAGCTCCTCGCAGGGTTTGTTCGTTCGAAGATACTTTAATTACATACCATTAAAAAAAATAGAAGGAAAAAAAAAAGAGATTCTATTTTCTTGCGAGAAGGAAAAGTTGAAACCAACATATACAACAGGAAATGCACTCATATGATGGAAAAGAACAAAAAAAAAAAATGAAGTTAAAGTTTGGTATTTCTTCACCAATTAACTCAATGTATACTTGGTTTCCAATCTAAACAACTAAAACAAAAACCAAAAACAAAGAAAAAAGAATAAATGAAAAAACAAAAGAGAAAGAACAAAATCCACTTTCAGTGACCAGCTCCTCTCCTACTTGGCCCAGAATAAGCCTTGGAAATCATGAAACCATGAAAAACTGAAGATGATGAAGCAGTTTGATGTTCATACAGTGGTCTTGATCCCTCAACAACAACACACAAAGATGGCAAACAAACAAAGAAGATGAAGAAGAAGAAGAAGAATAGCAGCTTCACTGCATTCATGATCACCAAACAATTGCACTTCTTAGGACTCATTATCACACCTTCTCTAATATTTCAGGGACTTTGAATTAATGCTTCACAATGAACTCTTATTTATGATTCATAATATTAATTAGACACACACACACATATATATATATATAGAGAAAGAGGAGAAGCAGAAGGAGAGTTGAATAAGAATGAAAACGTGAGGCACACGGGTTTGAAAAGTAGCAACACATGGATTGCTTTTTCTCTTTGGTCTGTCTGTTTTTCTTAGTTTTATTAACCTACCATTTTGCATGCTGTGAAGTTTTTCATTTTTTTTTTTTTTTTTTTTGAGATAGGGTGACAAGCGCCAACTCTCAGAGACGTATGTGTGGTGGGAGAATTGCCTACAACATCCTCACACTCTTAGAACGGGGGAGCGCGGTTCGGGGGAATTGAACTCGCGTCTCCTCTCATGAGGGGACCCGAGGTACCGCTGGGCTACAAGTCCTTTGATAAGTTTTTCATTTTATATCCACAGTTATATATATATAGTTTAGGAGTAAGCAAATCACCACTAGCCAACAACTTCTTGGTTTAGTGGCTAAGGAGATGAGTTCAAACAATTTTTTTCTTTAAACGGTATGGAGGTGTTAATGTTAGGTTTGTGTATGTCTGATGTGATTTATTCATATTTTATAAAAAAAAATGAATAAATAAAAATAAAACATCAAAAACATGGTAACCGTGTGTTTGGTGAGGAAAGTATGTGTTTATAAATATGATTTTGATTTAAAATGGCTTTGATTTAAAATTTAAAAATATGTAAATAAGAAAATTTTTATAGAATATTATAAATATGATTTTTTTAGTCTTTACATTTGATTTTTTTTTTTTTTTTAACTTCTTAGTTTATTGGCACATACTTAGCTGCTAAAGAGACTAGTTCAAATTTCTTTCTTAAGCAAATTGAGAATACAAATGTATTGAGATTTTAATTTTACATTTGTGCATGTCTGATGTGGTTTATCCATATTTCATTAAAATAAATAAATAAATAACAATAAGATATCACCAACATTGTACATGTGTTTAGTGAGGCAAGTTTGTATATGTTTTGATTTAAAATTTAGAAATATGTAAATAAGAAAACTTTACATTATAGAACATTATAAATATGATTTTTAGTGTCTACATTTTTTTTTTTTTAACTTTCTTGGTTTATTGGCACATATTCCACCATTAAAAAAGCGAGTCCAACCCTCTTTAACACAAATTGAGAATATAAATATATTGAGATATTAACTCTACGTTCGTGCATACTTAATTTAGCTTATCCATATTTCATTATAAATAAATAAAAATAAAACATCACCAACATTATACCTTTGTGTGTTTGGTGAGGAAAGCTTGTGTTTCTATTTTGATTTAAAATATTAAAATACATAAATAAGTAAATTTTACATTATAGACCATTATAAGTTGATTTTTAGTCTCTTCATTTGATTTTTTTATGTTCATTTTAGTTTATTTTTTTAGATATGAATTCATGAAAACATTTTTAAAATGCAAGTCCCTGCTCAAATATATAGGGGTAAATGGTATATTTAAAACTTTTCATTAAAAATACAAAAAAAAAATCTAAAGGGGAGTTGTCACAAGGGACACGTATATAATCATACCGTGTGCATATATATATATATATATATATATATATATATATATATATATATATATATATATATATAAAGGTAAAAAATTTCCAAGCCTTTGACTTAAAGATGATGTGAAAGTATGGTTAATTGTCAACGCAAACTCCATATGCATATAAGAAATTAAAGAAACTATTTTAAAAAAATAAAAAGGGTCTCTTCTTGTTCATCATCTTCAATGGCTTCTTCTTTTCAAGAGAATAAAAGAGTCAATGAAAACCAATTTATATGGCAGTTGTTGAGAAGATTTCAATGTTATCAAGTGTGGCATGAGACAAAATGGTCAAACAAAGTAGTAAAAATAATAAAAAAGAAGATGTAAAGAATGAAAAGATAACTTGAAATTGAAATTAAATTAGAAAGAGTAAAAGAACATTTTGTTTAAAAAAAAAAAAAGAAAGGGGTTGGTGTGTTACTTGTGTATGGATGGGATTTAGATTTAATTTGATGTTTTTCTGGTTTCAAAAGTCAAAGCTTTTGACTTTGTCTTTGCTTCCTCATGCTTTGGCCAAGTGGAACACTCTGTGAACATAAATTGACACCAATGTTTGAACTTTTGAACTTTGACAAAATCTATACCGACATTAATGTTGATTTTTTTTTAAAAAAAAACAAAATATTTATAAAAAAAATTTACTTGTCAAAGGTACTTGAAAAGTGGGCCAACAAGACCTTTAACATAAAAAACTGAAACATAAATCATTTACAAAAAATCTGGTGATTATTCTTGAACATTTCCTCTTGTTTTAAGACAAAAATCATTGAAATTTTTTGATTCAGTGACTAATGTCACAGTTGCACACTGAAAAAATTTGCCAATTCTATCTTTTAATGTAAGGCAATTAGTAAGTGATGCAAATATTCCTTTTTCATGATTTATAATTTTTTTTTAAAGATTAAATACTAACGATTTTTAGGAAGGAGTTAATAAGTTACAACCACAACAAAGCAGCACACACTATTTAAAGTTCTAAACAAATTTGTCACAATGTTTTCCTGTATGCAAGACTGCATACATTTACCATTCAAATCTAAATTTATAAACTAGAAAAAAAAACTGTTCAATTATAAAGAAATCAGCATTTGAAACATAAATTTCAAACAATACGATACCGCGTTCCATCTCAAAGAGACGACGGAAAAATAAGGAAATCTTTATTATTGAAGCTTCCCTGGCAGAAAACTTATTACAACACAGAAATATCAGCAATCAGTTTGATTGGTAGCATCAGCTAAACTTGAAAAGAACCCAAAATTTTATATGAGAAATCGAAGATATCGAATGTGAATAAAATTCTCTCCCAGTAAAAGTGCTTGAGATAGGAACCAATCTCATCGGCAATGTGATTCAGCCACACTCCTTATTGGCATTTCCGTCCACATAAATCAAAGTTAAAGAAACTAAAAAGATGTGAAATCAGTTTACAGCATCGATTACCAGTTTGCGCGACTTGAGGACGGACCACTTCAGGCGCCGGTAATATGCGGCTTGGAGAAGAGCAAGGGACAGTACGAAAATCCATTTGAAACCCATCTACATGACACGAGAGTTTACGGTCAGCTTGATTTAAACCTCAAATAAAAGACAGACAGTTATTACCAGTTTCCTCTCCTCCATTTCTGGTTCAGCAGCCCATGATAAGAATGCCACAACATCCTTCCCCATCTGTAATTTTAAGAAACAACAGAGTCGAGTCACCAAACAGACCAAAATATAATATGTAAGACTGAAATACAAGATAAAACGTGACAAAGATAATTTTTGGATTGGACTCTTGGCGAGTACCTGAGCTTCAGTAGCTGGAGTGCCATCTTCATACTCCACAGCACCATCGATAAGCATCTTTGGCATAGCAATTGCTCCACCAGGAAAGTATGGATTGTAGTGCAGCCCCTCACGGATCTGCAATTTTAAGGAAACAAGCACTTCAACAAGCAATCCGCAATATCCTAATCTACTGATTAAAAAAAATTTTACTCGTTACTATAGATTAAATAACAAAACACTCCTAAATGAACTTGCCCCATCTGTTATGATACTATTTCCTCACTTCAAATACGAGCTACCCGGTTGTCATCAAGCAACAGTATTGTTGTGCCCAAATCCACTTTCATAAGAGTAACAGTGATAATGAGGTTCCAAAATGGAGTCTCCCGTAAATCTTAAGATCTATTTTGGAGTCTCCCGTAAATCTTAAGATCTATGTTATAGATCCCTACAACTATCATGAGAATCATAAAATCATATAACTAAATGTTGAACCTTTTGCTAGATGCTTGTTATCCTTTTGACATTTATGACAAAAGATTTGAGGGGAAAATAACAAGACCTAAGTTATGGATCTTTTCCTACAGAAAAACTAGCTGATAAAAAGAAAATATCTTAAATCCATGCTTCATCTTTGATTTCAACTACCAGATCACTTCAGGCTTTTGAGGCACAACCCTATGAACAAAGCCTCCTCACGCTGAAACCACCAATGTGGCCTTTTGGTGCATCTCAAAATTTTACAAATTAACACATGGTTATAACGATGTCCAGGATCCCATGCGGTTTTGGTTTGTGGAATTCTCAGCTGTTCTTATGAGAAAGTAAGAAACCCAAGAGATAAAATTGCTCCTCAAGACGTGTCATATGATAATTAACCATACAGTGTCAAATGATGTTAACCAATTCCCTGGTTACTAAAAGATCTTCCATATTAGCATCCTGACCAACTTATTTGCTTTTGGCGTGTGCAGCACATCTACAACAGCAAATTTTTCATCCAAATACGTAATCATATCTTGTAAAGCATATCATTATATAATCAAAACCGAGCCTCTGCTTGAAGTCTTTACCCACTCTACCACCATAATTGACCTCAGATGATTGTCTCACACTTGGACTATTATGACATGCGAATCCAAAGGAAATGAGAGAAAACTATATAAAAAAACCTTCTCTAGTCGAATGTAGAATTGATGTCATAAGCAGCAACAGATAGACAAATGAACAACTATGGAGCGGACTGAGAAAACAAATCACTCGATAGCACTTATATAGGTTGTGTCATTAAATGCATCACATAGGACAAAGGAATAAAGATTAGGAGGATTAATTCACAACCCTATAGAGTAATTCCAGTTCCAAGTAACAAAAGTGCAATACAATACTCAAAAATCAAACAAAAAAATTACCGAAACACCAGCTGGTGGATCACGATAGCCAGTAAGAAGGGCAAACACATAGTTCTGACCATTATGTCGTGCCTGGAGAAGTACAAATTCAGATATTTATGTTAAATCGAATAAACAGGGAGAAAAGGGCTTTGCACGTGGACCATGTCGTTACCTTGGTAATCAGGCTGAGGTCTGGAGGATAGGCCCCACCATTGGCAAACCTAGCTGCTTGCTCATTTGCATATGGCTGGGGAAATCGGTCACTTAGTTTTCCAGGGCGAGTAAACATCTCGCCTTCATCATTAGGACCATCAACCACCTCAATCTCAGCAGCCATAGCCTTTGTCTCTTCTTCCGTGTAAGCCACACCAACTAGATCTCGATATGAAATCAGAGACATTGAGTGGCAAGAAGCACAAACCTGTTGGTAAACCTGATGACCACGTCGAATTCTGAAAATAACATAAACACATCACAGTTTAATTAGAAAGAAGGGGCAGTTATCTTTCAGCCAAAAACAAAGATAAAAACAAGGGTTTATATTCAGTACAGACTCTTAAAATACAGGGCATAATGAAGTGAAATCAGGTATACTTCTCCAATCAAATTATGTAGATCAGAACTAGTTGGCTAAGAGTTCCAAGTCTTTGATATAATTTTCTGATAAATGCAGTGGCAATATATCACTCACGAAGCATGGTCATAGGAACTGAGAATCCCTTTGTGGGGCCATGGATAGCTAGGACATGCCAGGCCATGCTCAGCCTCATCAGCAGAAGCTATTGTAGCAAAGCTTAACAAGCCAGAAACACCTGCTCCAAGGAGCGCCAACGCTCTGAGTGACTTCACTCCTGCAGATCCAACAGCACCCTGATCTGGCTTTAACAGATATGAGGCCAACAAAGACGAAGTCTGCAAGAAACAAACCCATATCAACCAATGAAAAAAGACCTGTAAAAAAAATGATCTGACAGAAAAACCAACAACACTAGCAAAATATGATGGTCAGCTTGCAGTTTCACAATCAATCATCTACACCGAGCTGAAAATCAAGCACCAGACAAATCACAAGAACCTATTTTTCAAGCTTCAAAGGAATTTACCAACCATGAAATTTCCAATTCACAATCCACATCCAGACACGCGTGAAGCTTCATTTTATGATCCATCAATCTAGTATGTGACTTAATGCTGGTCTCTATAAAAAGGGAGGGAAGATGGAAATTTTCACTTGTCATGTTTTTGTTATATAGCTTTTTATGACTTTTATTGTGCCCATATTTATTTTGCAACGTGTCACAATCAGTTTCATTTACTGTGGAAGGTCTAGAAGATTTCTTTAAATAAACTTTAATTAATTTCAACCAAGGTTCCTGAGCCAATAATACAAGCTTTCAAATTTTAAAGGTACTAGAGATTGGAAAAACACATACAACAAAAATGTTACAAAATAAAAATAATAGTCATCTGTCGAGCTTGAGCCTCAGTCGCTTCTTAAAAAAAGATATATCAGTTGTTGCTTACATTATGTTCTCGCACACACAAAACCTTAAACTTAAATTACCCAGTATGATCTCTTTTAAACTTTCACTTCTGTTTGAATCTTGACCCATTATTCAGATTGAGAAATAAAATTAAGTATAAAAAAAATGAAAAAAGACCTAACATAATCAAATATCAAGACCTACATCAATCAAGATAGTGGCTAATTGAGTTTTTAAAATTAACACTCCAAACTATATGTATGTTCAGGGGCTATTTAGTTAATTTCTTTGGGGAAGATATACCAATCACAACCAAAAACATATGTGGATGAAAAAAAGGCATAGTAAGGTTAGTGTAATCAGGCATATATAGAGGCAGAACACAACAAAAGGAGCAGTATAGAAAATCACAAGATCACAAACAGAGACTAATGATCTACGCTGCTAAAACAAAACAAGTCCAAAATATTATACCAAAAAAAAAAAAAAATTAGAAACCTCAAGGGAAAGCAATGTGGCATTCATAAACCTTTCTATTAACAAAAAGATATGTCATATAGCATTTGCTAAACCAGGGAAACTATTCTCATTCCATATCTACTTTGAGTACTACCAAGTCGGCTGCCTATGACCACAATCTTCTCAAAGTGAAAGATTCAGTGGAAGGTACATCAATAGGGATAAAGTACGCTCAAATATGTCCATCTGGTCCAAGATGTGCAAAATAGGCAAGTTTTCAAACCATTAAGACTGTAAATTCCAAGAAGAGAAAGAGTGGTATCTTATGTTTCCACCCAAGTTCCCTATCAACATTCAAGAACATAAGGAAGAGTGTATGTTCAGGATTAGCTCAATGGGTTATAAGCAAAAGCATGACAGCATGAAGTCCCAAATTCAAAGTAAGACTTCAAGGTCCCCTGTTTGGATATCCTGAAATGCAGACAAATCCATTCATGCTATAAAATCCTCCTAACAAAAGGACCAAATGCCTTTGAAACAGTGTGGTGAAGCTAAATCTTTTCGTAATAATTCTCAGCTTTTCTGTGATATTGTCAAAATTTGATAAAAAGAAATACACCAAGATCAATCATGATTCATATCCAAGCCAAAGAACAGCAAGCACATAGATGCACACCAAAAGAAACACAAAATATAAGTGACAGACTCTTTTGAAGTAGAGAAAGTTATATGCATACTTACTGATGATTGGTGAAGAGACTTTCTTTGGAGAAGATGGAAAATGCCTCTTCCAGAAGCCATTTAAGACAATCCTTCACTGGAATTCAAATGACGGAGGTCAGTATACAAAACTAGACACAACTCAATATTTGAGTATTATATAAGCACTTCATTATAAATGGATTCATTCCAAAAGCAAAAAAATAAAATTGATGGAACACATGACATTGATAAGAACAAACTCTCTAAGCAAAAACATTAACTCCAAAAACTATTTAAACCTTATGAGAAGCTAAATTTAATGCCAAAACTAAAGGCAGTTACCGCCCAACATCAAAGGTAAAATTTCAAGAGGTAGCCAGTTCAAGTTGCCATGTACAGTCAGTCTGTAGCTTTAACAGGAGTCTGGGTGAAGGTATGAAAGATGGAATAAGTTCCTTCTTATTTATCCAATTTCTGACACACACAATGTGTGTGTGTGTGTGTGTGTGTGGGTGGGTGTGGGGGGGAGAGAGAGAGAGAGAGAGAGAATCTATATGCATGTGTGCATATATATACTTATATATTACATATACTATATTTATGTAGATGTATACAAATGCGTGTCTGTACTATACAAACTATAAGCATTGTTTGATTCGCAAAAAAATACGGGACTTGATAGCACAAACTCTCGTCTCTTGTTTGATTTGCAAATGTTTTTGGGGTACAACACAATAACATGTTTGAGTACAACACAAATTGGAAAAAAATTTGTCCTACCAAACCCATGGTACAAATTTTAAATTATGGGGCAGCACAACCAAAAGTCAATTTTACTCACTTCAAATCCAAAAATTACAACAACTATCCAAAATCACATCCCGACCTCACCCCACCGCCGTAACCCTCCAAAAACTTATTAAAAAAATAGTTTAGTAAAAAGCTTTATATATGTGTATGTATAAAAATGTTATAAATGACACCAATAATACAAAAATATTGTAAATGACCAACAAAATGAATGAAATGTTAGCAAAATTTTTAACATATTTTTCGTAAGTAATTATGTTTTAATGCATTTGAAAACTTAAAAATAAATTTGCGCTAAGTAATATTAAAATATTATCTTTACGAATTCTTTTTATTTTTTACCAACAAAGTAGTGTATAAAGGGTATTACAATACTCTTACATTTATTTGTCATGCACTTGCCCCAATCAAACGAAGAACAGCAAAAAAAAACTTTGTATTGTCCTTTGAATATCAAACAAAGTGCAGGACAAGCACTTATGTTGTCCTACAAACACTTATATTGTGATGTATCCTTGTGTTGTAACTTTATGCGAATCAAACGGACCCTAATAATAATTATTGTGTACGAAAAAAATTACCAAAGGTTTTAAGAGTAACCATACGTCACTATTATTATTTACCATCAAATTCTTCTTATCCTATCTTTCATATATTAACAAAAGGTAAAAACGTGCAGCATGAAGAATAAGCATCCTTATGCCTCATTTTTTTTAACCAATATCTTCCATTATTCGTCGCTTGTTCTTGCTATCCATCCAAACACCACATAGAAATAAGGTTCTTTGAGCCTTAATCCAGTCCTTCCTCATTCATCCATACAAACAGTCCTCTGCAGCCTGTTTGGCAGCAGAAATAAGGGAGAAATAAGCCTTTATTCTAGTGTATAGCTGCCAAATGGCCATAAGAAAAAGGAAGAACAGCATTAGTCAACCTATTCCCTTGTTTTTGCAATGAGGGGCTTTATTCGCAAAAATAACTAATGCATGTATTAGCTTATTCTGGGGTTGGGAGAAAAACTTTTATCACATTTTACCTTTTTTACACACTAATTTCTCTATTTTCTGCATGGAGCAGCTTCTGATTATTCTTCATGAAGACAACACAAAGGCGAGCAGTGAAAGATGATAGTGTGGCATCCAAAGCAAGGATAGTCCCTTTTCAACTCCTCTTTAACTCCACACCAAGAAGCCTGAGCCTCTGTTTCCATGTCTTCCAATTAAAATTTAGAGAAAAAAAAATCTGCAGAAACAGGTCCGTAGATCCAATTTGGAGGTCGATTTGGCTGGATCCTTCAATTGGAAGAGACAAGCTGATCTGATCAAACATGGGGGCCAACTCCGCCTCTGTTTCTGTCTTCCAATTAAAATTTAGAAAAAAAATCTGCAGAAACAGGTCTGTAGATCCAATTTGGAGGTCGAATTTGGCTGGATCCTTCAATTGGAAGAGACAAGCTGATCTGATCAAACATGGGGGCCAACTTTGCTGGTGCATCAAAGTTTATTTTTATTCTAATCAATTTGTTTAGGGTTTGTACTTGCTTTATTTGGGCTTTGTCTATCATTCCTATGAATTTGGCTGCAATTTCTATGCATGACTTGCGCAACTCTTCTTGTTTGATCTTTAACAGCCATTGTTAAGGGGCTATATATAATTTTTTTTGTTATTGTTTGATAGTTGCATTATCTTTTCTTTCTGCTTCTTTACTCTTTCTTTTCTTTGATTACAACCCCAGTTGATTTTCTCACACTGTTGGTTTTCCTCAGTTAATGTATTTTTCCCTTCATAAAAGAAAAAATATAATAAAAAGAACCTCAACGCTGCAAGTTTCCAAGACACTATTTTCATGTTTTTAGGAGATCTAAAGAAACCTTGTTAAATGATACCAAATACCACTTTTATAATCCAAATGAGCTAATGAGTACAGTTAACATTTTCTTTTTGACCTAGAATATTTTTGTACAGGACACTCCTTAGAAAAAGATGGATCTGGAGGTGCTTCTTATTTATAACTCAATGAAGCTAAGTACTCCTGGTGCCATATAAATCTCACTAAATAACTATACAATTCTCAATACAAGTCTAAATGAAATTCAATAAGGTGCTTATTATTTATAACTCAGTGAAGCTAATTGCTACTGGTGCCATATAAATCTCATTAAATAACTATACAATTCTCAATACAAGTCTAAATGGAATTCAATAAGGTGCTTCTTATTTATAACTCAGTGAAGCTAAGTGCTACTGGTGCCATATAACTCTCATTAAATAACTAGACAATTCTCAATACAAGTCTAAGTGAAATTCAATAATTAACTGCAAGAGGTATTCTTCCAAAGCAAGCACATGTTCCAAGCTATTAGTTGAAAAACAGCTACAGCATTATTTTACCTAATATATATTCTTAATACAAGTCTAAACGGCTGAAAAGCGTAAATATTGAACTTATTAGCTGAAACCGATCAATTGAACTTACTAGATATTCATTCAAATAAATCCTGTAAGTATCTCTTCATTGGTCAAAAATTTTTCGGAAATTATTTGAACTTCACAATGTAAAATGACAGCATATAACATCAAGATTTTGAAACACAGTTGAAATTAAACGACTATTCCTTGTACAACTCAAGCAACATGTTGTCGTCTTGTTGGACTGCTATTTCATAAACCATCTATCAAATAACGATTTGTTTTCCCATGTGTAATCAACATAAGCCATTTTATCGATGGTAATTTTCTAAGTATCACATTCACTGATCACAGTCGATATCAAAAAATTTCCCTTAAAATATAACATGAAAGTTAAGTAAGAATAATTTCCCACTCCTCTGCATTAGTTTTGGGTCAAATATCAAAAAACAAAAATTAGACATTACACCATTCACTCATGACTTGTCACAAGCAAAGAGATAAAATATAATTCTTCCACAAATTACAAGTAAAACAAGAGTAAAATTTTTGGCATGCCACCCAACTTTGGTCAATTATCAAATAGGTGTCCAAACTTCAATTTGAATAAAAAAGGTTACCCATCTTTAATTCAATTTCACCGAGAGGTTACCCGGGGAATTCCAGCACCTACCTGATGACGTGGAGGCTGGAATTTCTCTGCCAGCACTTACATGGCATACTCCATCCATGCCTCACCATTCCACGTCACTCATTTAGGCCATGTCGTTTCCACATCAGCTTTGACACGCAGGAGAAACCTCCACGTCACTCATTCCGGCCTCCACATCATCAGGTAGGTGTCGGAATTCCCCGGATAACCTCCTGGTGAAACTGAATTAAAGTTTTAATTCAATTGAAGTTTGGACACCCATTTAAAAATTGACCAAAGTTGGGTGGCCTACCAAAAATTTTACTTGACAACAAGAAATGTGTGCCCCAATCCTTTATAACATCACTGGTCAGATCACATTTCAGTTCGGACACCCATCAATCAAAGCAAGGAACTCAAGATTCCTTTTCACACCACAACAATATATGAGGTATGCAATGCATTTCTTTATAAACCAACATCAATAACTCTTTCTACCAATTCTTAACAGAGTAAGAATGCCAAATCTAGGTCAAAGCTTTAGTCCAAAAGAAAGAGAGATCTTCAACGTCAAAGCTGGGAACTTTTTTCCATCTCTGTTCCACAGCCTCCATCTCCCTCAGTTGTTCTCAAAAGATAACAACTTAAAGAAGAGAGCCTTTCCGACCCTAGGAGCGGTACTATCCTAGATACCGCTATCAGATAGAAAACCAAAGCTCCAAAGGATCAAAAGAAAGCGATACTAGCCCTAATTTGTATCTTGACCACAACAATGAAAACAATAAGAAATGCATCCACCAATTCCACACTCTTAGAAATCAAAAAACCAAGAAAAAAAAACACGCACACACACGCACAAATGACAGAATGATCCACCAACATTGCCAATTGACAATTATTCATACATATGACCTTCAATGAGGATTAAAGAAGCAAAGGTTGCATGAATCATAGCAACGAGAAAAACTCATAGAAAACAGGATAGGTTTGCCATACGGACCTCGATTGATGGGCGATCCCCGGATCGCAGCGCCGGCGGGACGATCTGGAACGAGGGCGGAAGGAGGGTGAGAGTGAGACCGTGGGAGAGAAAACTAGAATAGGGGCGCGTGCCCTATATTTGGTTTACCGGAATGACCTGCTAATGCCAGTCACCAGGACCAGATTAGCCGGTTGTTTTCCACCTTTAGTCCCTCAATTGTATAAAACTATTTTTTTAATTTTTCCTCCAGTGTTATTTTAATTTTGAGTGTAAGTAACATGTATATATATGTAACTCATAAACTGAAATAATTATATTTTAATAATTGATATTTCCATGGGTTTAAGCACAAAAACAAACATTTGGACATAGTTAATTGGGGCCAATTATGAATTTTCCACTTCTTGAGAATGAGTTTTTCACTCTATAAAAATTTTTCAAATACACATACATAGGATTTATATATATATATACTTTATAATATACCCCTCAAAGGAAATATCAGAAATAGAAGAAATTTCACAAGGATATATGCAAGTTTTTGGAGTTTTATAAGCATATAAAGCTTTTGACAAAAACACACAAGTGTACAACTTGTATAGTTTCACACAACTTGGCGCATATTTATTTAGTAATTGTTTCAGAGTATTTGTGCCAAAGCACCTGCTTTTGTGCTAAAAAGAAGGCGGAGCAAACTCTTGTCCAGTTCTTTGTTGTGACCTAATTTCTCAAATAAGATAAATATAACAATAAAATGTCTTATTACCAGTCAAATTAGAAAAATAATATAAAACTCCAATTTGAATGGAATCATGCACACACATCTCACTTGCATACAGTTCACAAGACATGCTTTCAAGCAAAGTATACAAGCACCTCAGCTGTCCTTTGCATGTCATTTATGATTATTCGGCATTATGCGTTCAAGAGAATATATATAGCAATGGTTGCACTCCAAGAATCAAACAGGAATCTGCTGAATTACCAAAATAACTTGATCGATAGATTCGAATTGGCATCTCTCCTTCAGAAGCTTCTTTGCGCATTCAAGAGCGCGACGTTCACAATAAGCGCGCTTTTGAGCATCTTGGATTGACTCGAAATCTTCTACGTGGGCAATACCGATAATCCTCCTGCAAACAGATGCATCAAATGAAGATTGGACATAGAATAAACACTATATAAACTTCAGCTCAAATTGAACTTCGATGGAGATTCGTAGGAAATTCAATTGAACTCCACGAGGTGCATTGAACTTGAGGCCTTTCAAATTAGAACGTTTTGTATTAAACATTTACAAAAGCACAACTATTGCCGATCGTATCGGACATAGCTCATGTTCATCAGTTTATCTAATAGTATTTCATGCAATGGAAAAGATATTGATCCAAATTAAGCTCCATGTTAGCTTGTTGTATAAGGAGGTAAATGATGTTGGAATAGAATCCTATCGATGAAGAAGGTGGATGTTGATTAAACACTGCCAATCAATCCCAATGAATAGATTACAGAGTAACTACAGTTCAATTATGATTTGCTCCTCTTTGTATCAAATTCACATTCTCAGAGATTTAAGCAATTTTTGTTCATCATGCCAGATTAGTCATTTATCGGTCCAAATCCCCCTATTGATGTATTAAACATCAGCATTTTCACTGGCATCCAGAATGTTCAGACCAACTATCCATTCAAACCATTAGATCCGAGTTGTAGTCGAACAGTTTCTTGGCGTCAACCTCCTCAACATTTTCCTTACCAAGTACTCCTCTATTTATTTAAAGCAGTTAAACAATTCCTCCAAAATTTTGCATGTTGAGCAATCACCTTTCTAGTGTTTGCTTGATCATGATTGGTTAGAGTCTTTTTTATTGTTCCAATCAATAGGTAGAAATGCTAGAAGTTTCGATAAAACAGAAGATAACACAATGATATCTGGACTGTCAACTAAATTAATTACATCCACATGTCATATTTAAAATTTTAAATGTCATTCAAAAATTGATGACACTAACAAATGAAAAATAATTAAGAAACCACTCTTCAGGAAATTTTTTATATGAAATGTACTTCGCTCAATAATTACTAGAGATAGTTCCATCATTGTGGGGTAAAACTCACAACAAAGATATAACTAAATTATCTTGAAAATTAGATCAACCAATTTGATCTGTTTCATAAAGATATCCTCTTTCCATATAAGAAATCAAAAATCAATTTTATCTTACTCTTTATAGCAATCAAGAGAAAATAATTGTGGGACAACACTCCATTAGATGGCAAAAATTTGCAGAACTTAAACGGTTGCAAATAAACTTCACCAGGAAATTTCGAAAATGGGGAAAGAGTTTATTAGGAGAATTACCTGATCATTTTCGCAGCAGCAAAACCAAGAGTATCATGGAACAAGTTGCTCATGTACTTCTTCTGTGCAAGGAGGTGTACTCCTGGTTTATTATATATATCTGAGGGATATGCCTCGCCAACCCCATCCTTGTGTTGATTCCAAAGGAAAATGAACTTCTCATGGAAAAGGTTCCAGGTCTCTCCAATTGTCTTCAAAATCCACATTTTGTATGGCTACAAGATGACAAGCACTTCAAATGCTTATATTATAATGGTGTGCTGCTACCAAATCCATTATAGGAAATGTTTAATGATAAACTGAGCTTTCAATGCTCAACAATATTTAGTAACACATTGTTTGCTACTTGATATGTAACGTTTTGACACACAATATCAAAACAGAACCTTGAGAAGGCATCCAAGAAAATGATGCTTTATGTGGATTCACTCTGTGTGATTAGAATAGCAACGTCATATTAACAACATCACCTTATCAGTCCATTTTTAAATGACCAGCCACCAAAAATTGACACCCTACATCCAGACCATGTGGCTTTAGGCTAAAATAAAGTTTGACAATGGATTTAGAAGGTTGCCTGCTCATCTAATACGCATGCAAACACCAATAAGTTAGAATACAAGATAGCCAAATGACAGCAACCTGTCAGCAAGAAAATAATGTTTAATGGAATTGATATAGAATATAATTGGGGCACAATATTGAAGGTAGATAAACTTATGGAGACAAGCGAATGAGCAGATTGCTGAGTGTAGAATTTTCTTCTAGAAGCCTTATTTGTTACGATTATGACTTGTCATATACATAAGGATTACATAGATAAAACAAAGGCAGATCCACATAGGAATATAATCAATCAAATCAAATAAAAAAATGCGGTCATAGTTAAGAAATGATGCAATCCAAGAAACACTATTTGATCAATTCCATGATCCATGATTTTTAACAAGCTAGAAATGACATGACAAAATTTCCTATGTGTTAAACTTCCTATGTAATCACATAGGATTACATGATTTTTAACACTATTTGGATAAACAGTTCCTGCATCATGTGTCACAGATCTCATGCATTGGTTTCTTCAAATCGTCACTACAAAAAGACACTAAGCTAAAATAAATTTGTGTTATACAGTCGCATTTTACAAACTTGATGGCATATGACAGGACTATCTGGGATATCAGATCAGGAAATGCTGTTAAGAAGGAATTTAGCTTCAAAATGAGTTGTTTCAAGTAAAAGGATGCCCGTAAAATAAAGAAAATATGTGTGAGGCCAGAGTTCATAAAAATAATAGCAAAGAATCAATGAACTTTGATATATTGTTGATATAATCAAGATAACTCTTGGGTGCATATAACAAAATAAATAGAATTTAAATAAAATGGAAAGTGCTTAGATTAGCAACATACTCCACGGTCATTTCCTTCACCACTATGTCCATCTTGTGCAAAGAAGGCCAAAATCAAGTTTCCTAAAAATGCTCCTATGTCAAAACCCATAGGTCCATAAAATGCAAATTCCGGATCTATAACTTGAGTAGAATCACTTGTCACCATTACAGATGAAGTGTGAAGATCTCCGTGGATTAAAGCTTGTGCTCTTTCACGGAACCTACAAATTAAAGCGCATTTTACATGAAACAACTTTTCAGACACATGAAACAATTAGTTCAATCATCAATCAGCTAGAACACTATAAAAGTCAATGCAAAGACAAAACAATACGTGGACTTCAACTCAGCCACTTCAACTTTTAGTGTATCATCATCTCGAACAGCTTCAGCATCTTGATCAAGGTATGGAGAAGTCCAATGATTATACTTGGCAATTTTATATGGATCTGAGAAGATCACCTGCTCTGTATGCCTACACATGGCCGCGTTCCCACAATATTCTGCCACTGCATGGTATATAAAACAGAGCAGTTCAGAAAAACAAGCCAACTACATCCACATGTTGATCTTATAAATTCTTGTATGTGATATTGCTCATTACTAGTTTCTTGAACTGGAACTCAGATTAGACTATTTTTGTTCACATACACCAACAAGAGAGTGGGTTTCACACATAAAATTTCATAGATGGGGTTTGAACCGAGATAGAATCAGCACAATGTAAGTCTGATTCAAAGACTTAATTACACCTATGTGAATAATCAGTTTCTCTAGCCAGTTTTAGCTAGTTTTAGCTAGCTAGCAATTAGATATTTAACTTAGCCTCTAAACAGGAACAAGAATTCCAAGATGGCCATGCCTGACTAGACAACAAGGGTGCAGGTGATCGAAGCTCATAACTCCTTCCTTTCAAGAAACAAAATATAAGACCTTCTACAAAAGTAGCAAAACTAAAGAGCAAACACATACCAGCAGCTCTATGCTCTAAAGTTGAACGATAGAGAAGAGATGTGAAGTAAAGTGTTTTTGCCATATAATCAGTCATATGTTCTGCAAGCAGTGGATATTCAATTCCAGCAATCAATCCTTTCCGTAGAATAATGTATGGAGGCTCTATGTACCGCATGCCAATCAATGACATAAGACGGTCAAAATGATATACTTCTGGGACATGATTTGGACACAACCGACCATGATCTTTCAAAGCCAATGCCTCAAAATATGCTCCCTCCCTTGTCAATGGCCATGAGTCCCCAACACAACGAACATAGGGCAAAGCCTGGCTTTCCATACAAAATATATCAAACACAGTATGAAATTCTTAATGAAGCATCAGAGTTACAGAGCAAGCTGGGCAGACAGAAACCATAATTTCAGAAGAACCATTATAGTTTATAAGTAAAAAGGAAACAATGTTATCAAACCCTTTAAGTTGCACAGACATGGATCAAATTTGAGAACACAAACACAAGTTTATGCAATTTGTACTATGGCATTGCCATATAGGAAAAAAAAAAGAACAACGTTAAAATACATTAGATACTTGCAAGCTGTGCGGGCAATAATCAAAATTAAAGAATAGAACACAACTTTGTGCAGTTTGTATATTTCCATTCTCATATAGGAAAAAGATAGTGTAAAATTCCACAAATCCTTGTAATCTGCACAAAAGGCAGTAAAAATTTTGAGAACGGATATCTTATTGTATATAATCTTTTCCATTCCATTCCATTACCACATAAGAAGAAGAAAAAAACAAGGCGACGTAATTCATCAAATCCCCATAAGCTGCACAGAAAGCAAACATATTATCCGGCAACTCCATTAGAATATCATATGGATGTTTTCACAAAGAACCAATTTTCCACAAGAAATCAAACCAACACAACAAAGAACCACAACCCCGCGAACATCACTTCCGGCCACCAACAGGAACAAAGAGAAAGAGAACAAAGACGAAGACCTGCTTGACGACAAGGGATCCGCCAGGGCCGATGACGATGTAAACAAAGTTGAGATTGCCATCACCGACCTCCTTGATGCTGAGGGAGTCAAGCTGGTTCCTGAGCCGTGCGGACAGTGCTGGTGTGGCTTTTATATACTCAACCAGGGACTTCTCGTCGAGAGCCCTAAACCCTTCCGAAGCCACCGATGCCATCATGGAAAGCTGAAGAGGAGAAGAGTGAGACTAGTGTGTTTTGAATGGGAAAGCAAAACTGCGGTTCAATGAACCTGCGCAAATTCTGTATTTCCAGAGATTTGGAATCTCTTTGAACCTTTCACAAATCAAACTAAGAATAAGACTTGGGTGGAAATGTCCAAGTGATGAACAAAAATGTCAAAATCACGAAGACTAACGAGTACAAGTGGCAGAATTTTCAGTAAAGAGAGAAAAATAAATTGAAACTTTTCTGTAAAAGTTTCAATTTTTAAACTTTCTTAGCTGACTAAAATATTATAGACATGTCCTATATAATCTATAGATGCTCTTGAAAGAAAGTTGGAACTTGGAAGCTCCAGAAAAAGAAAAAAAATTGACCTAAAAAATATATAACAGAAAGTTTTACATAATGATATATATGTGCATTGTTTATCTAGTCCTTAAACTTTTGTTTTAGTCTACCTTAAATAATTGGGACTAGCAGCATATTGATGCTGTTGTTGTTGTTGTTGTTGTTGTTGTTCTTTTTATTGTGTGTATATGTATAAGGACCATTAATGGATTTTTTCACTTTCAAACAATGAATGCCCCTCCTTGTCTAAGCCATTTGTGTGTATATCATTTGTATACCTTTTTCATTAGATTTTTTTGTTTCCCAATCTTATGTTATGATTAGTTATAGAATAACTTAACATCTTGAAAATATATATACATTAATGACTATATTTATGCTTTATAATATAACCCCTAATGGAAATACCCGAAATAGAAGAAACAAAATTCTGGAGTTTTATACATCCATATACCCATGAAGAAAAGCAATTAAATGACATGAGTACTCCTCTCTATAAGACAGTACCAATATTTAAGTTCGCTTATATACATTATACAAGAAAATACAAATTAACAACTTGTATATTTTTTCACAATTCAGTATATATTGATTTAATAATTATTTCAATGTATTTATGAGCTAATTTTCTCAAATAAGATAAATATAACAACAAAATGCCCAATTACTACTCAAATTAGAAAAATAATACATATACTCAACTTTAGATGGCATCACACATACTTGCATCTGACTTGCATATAGTTCACATGGAATGTTTTCAATCAAGGTACACAAATACTTTAGCTGCCCTTGCATGTTAATGGCATTGATTATTCTGCATTATGCATTCAAGTTAAGCAAACTGGTATCTGCTGAATTGCTTAGATTCCAAGCATCAAACTGGTATCTGCTGAATTATTGATATAACTTGATCAATAGATTCGAATTGGCATCTCTCTTTCAGAAGCTTCTTTGCGCATTCAAGAGCGCGATGCTCACAATATGCTCGCTTTTGAGCATCTTGGATTGACTCGAAATCTTCTATGTGGGCAATACCCACAATCCTCCTACAAACAAATGCATCAAAGTGAAGATTAGACACAGAATAAACACTTCATAAATTTCACGCGCAGGATGGAAATGACCTCAAATTGAAGTTCAATGGAGATGAGCAAGAAATTTAATTCATCTCTATGAGGTGCATTGAATGTCAAGGCCTCTTCACTCCATAACATTTTGTGTTAAAGATTTACAAAAGCATAACTCATTGCCAGCATATCGGACACAGTTCATGCTCATCAATTTATCTAATAGCATTTCATGCTACGGATAAAACATTATTCCAAGTTAAGCAACAGATTGTGGCACAAACATACGATGTATCTATTCCAACATGTCTTCTGGTACAGTTACTACATGCATTTTCCATTATTAACATACCACCTACTTAAAAACCACATTCTGTTGGCAGCATAGAAAAAACTTATATACTACATCTTTCTTTCTTATTGACCTTGCGGTGTCCCAAATCTGCTTTTAATTGATAACATACTGGATTCCATCATCTTGTCCTTCCAAAAAATAATAATAATAATAAAATAAAAACAAAAAGAAATATCATAAGTTCACTTCCAAATCAAATTTATGTAGCTCATTAACTTTTACTCCTATAATCCATTTGCAATCATTCTGCATATCAACTGTACAGCTTGAAAGAAGTGCATGAGAAGGTATATCTTCTTTGTAAACTTGAAAGGCATCCATAACACAACATTGGTACATCTCCACGGACCACATCCATTCATTTGATCTTGCTCAAAACACATCGAAGTCAAAGGTATATGTTCAGACCAAATATGTTGCAAGTTTGATCACCTCCATTTACAATCTCAACCTGCCCTTAGGCTTAAATATGAACCCAACCGTAGATTATCTAGGACAGGGGTTCTGATTGATTGAATATTGCTGTCTTAACACGCATAACATTGTTCATTTGATTCATCATGCCATCCAATATTTTAGATTGTATAATCTAACTTGTGACATGAAGGTGGTGTTGATTTAACACTGTCAATCAATCCCAAGGAATAGGTTAAAGATTGACTGCTTCAATTATGATTTGTTCCTCTTTATATCATGCCAGATTAGTTCTTTATCGATCTAAATCCATATCGATGTACTAAAAATCAATATTTTCACTAGGATCCAAAATTTTCAGACCAACAATCCATTCCAACCACCAAATGAGAGTTTTAGTCGAACATTTTCTTGGCATCAACCTCTAATCATCTAATTCTTTGAAACTGTTGAGCAATTCCTCTAAGATTTTGCATGTTGAGCAAACACCATTCTAGAGCTTGCTTGATCAGCGTTGGTTGGGTCTTCTTTATTGCTCCCAACGATTGGTAGAAATGCTAAACTTTAACTTTTCTAATCTATCTATTTAACTCCTAACCCTGTATTAAGATAAAATAGAAGGCAACAAAATGATATCTGAACTGTCAATTCAATCAATTACATACACATACTATATTTAATATTTTACATGTCATGCAAAAGGATATTAAAATGACGACACTAACAAATGAAAAATACCCAACTAACAACTTTTCAGAAAATTTGTGGTATTAAATATACTTTGCTGAGTAGTTACTTGAGATAGTTCTTTCATTGTGGGGTAAAACTCACAACGAAGATGTAACTAGCTTATCTTAGATACTTAGAACAACAATTTTGGCTTTTCCCATAAAGACATCTTCTTTTGATTTAATAAATCCCAATAAAAAATTTTCTCTTATACTATAATTGTGGGACAACAGCCCATTAGATAGCAAAAACTTGCAGAACTTAAGCGGTTAAAAATAAACCTCACCAAATATATATATATTAGAAATTGGGAAAAGAGTTTATTAGTAGGATTACCTTATCATTTTTGCAGCACCAAAACCAAGGGTATCATGGAACAAGTTGCTCATGTACTTCTTCTGTGCAAGGAGTTGCACCCCTGGTTTATTGTATATATCAGATGGATATGCCTCACCAACCCCATCCTTGTGTTCATTCCAAAGGAAAATGAACTTCTGATGGAAGAGGTTCCAGGTCTCTTCAATCGTCTTCAAAATCCACTTCTTGTATGGCTACAAGGTGACAAGTACTTCAGATACATTATATTACAAATGGTGTGCTGCTACCAAATCCATTCTAGGACATGTTTAATGATAAACTTAATAACTAACATTTTGACATAAGAAATAAAAAGAAAACCAACAAACATCAAAACAAAACTTTTAGTTGACATCCAAGAAGGTGATGCTTCATGTGGATTGACTGGACACAATGTGTGATTAGAATAGTAATGTCTCATTGACAATACTACTTTAAAAAAAGAAAACTTAAAAACAGGAATTCCATGCTACTTTCTATATTATCAGTTCATTTTAAATGGGCAGCCACCAAAAAATTGACACCCTACATCCAGATCATGCAACCTCAGGCTACAATGGATCTGACAATGGATTTAGAAGGTCATCTACTTGATATACATCTCATAAATACGCTAACGCCAGTTAAGTTAGAATACAAGATGGACAAATGAAAGCACCTGCCACAAGAAAATAATGTTTGATAGAATTGATAAGGACTATGGTTGAGGCATAGGATTGAAGGTGGATAAACTCATGGAGAAAATCGAATGAGAAGAATCCTCATCATTATCTTTAAAAGGAGTGGAGAATTTCTTATAGAAGTCTGATTTTTTGGGATTATGGCTTGTCATATACATGAGGATTATATAGATGACACAAATGCAGATGCACATAGAAGAAGAATCAATCAACTCAAATAAAAAAACTGTGGTCATAATTAACACACAACAAAATTCGAGAACCATTATTTTATCAACTCCATGATCCATGATTTTTGATGAGCTAGCAATGACGAGACAAAATTTTCTGATATTCACGTGATGGATAAGCAACCTGCTGCCTCAAGTGTAAAATCTCATGCATTGACTTCTCCAAATTGTCACTATAAAAAGACTCTTGGCTAAGATAAAGTTGCATTATACAGTCGCATTATAAGATATATGCTGCTAAAGAAGGAATTTGACTTCAAAATGAGTTGTTCAAAGGACGTCAGCAAAACAAAGAAAACATGTGTAAGGCCAGAGTTCATAAAAATATAAGCAAAGAATCAATGAACTCTGCTATCTTAATGATATAATTAAGATAACTCCAGATGCATATAACAAAATAAGTAGAATTTAAATAAAATAGAAAGTGCTTAGATTAACAACATACTCCACGGTCATTTCTTTCACCGCTATGTCCATCTTGTGCAAAGAAGGCCAAAATCAAATTTCCTAAAAATGCTCCTATGTCAAAACCCATTGGTCCGTAAAATGCAAATTCTGGATCTATAACTTGAGTGGAATCACTTGTCACCATTATAGACCCAGTGTGAAGATCTCCATGGATTAGTGCTTGTGCTCTTTCACAGAACCTACAAATCAGAGTGGGTTTTACATGAAACATTTTCTATACATATGAAATAACTAGTTTAACTATTATCTGTCAGCTAAAACAACCATAAAAGACATTGCAAAGACAGAAAAATACATGGACTTCAACTCAGCCACTTCAACTTTTAGTGTGTCATCCTCTCGAATTGCTTCAGCATCTTGATCAAGATATGGAGACGTCCAACGATTATACTTAGCAATTTTATATGGATCCGAGAAGATGACCTGCTCTGTAAGCCTGCATAGGTCCACGTTCCCACAATATTCTGCCACTGTATGGTATATAAAACAGAACACTTCAGAAAAAAAAAAAAAACAATTACATCCACATTTTCATCCTACGAATTATCGTATGTGAAATTGCTCATCACCAGGGAACTCAGATTAGACCATTTTTGTTTACATAAACTGGCTGTCTTTGCATCATAGGTATCTATCGCAATATTCTAGGTTTATCCTCTCTTTAAAATAAATAACTATTTAAAAAACAATTAAGCTAAAGCAATTGGAATCACAGTAAAGTTCTTCAACGCAGCTACAACACACCAAAAAAGAAAGTGGGCTCCACACATAAAATTTTATCGATGGGTCTCAAAAGTTAAAAATCATCGATAGATCAGCACAATGTGAGTTTGGTCTTAGAATTAATGGTACCTTTGAGAATAATCAGTTTCTCTAGCTAGCTAGCTATTATATATTTAACTGGCCTCTAAACAGGAACAAGAATTCCAAGATGGCAATGACTGACAAAACAACAATGGTGCAGGTGATCAAAGCTCATAACAGGTGAAAGCTTCTTCATTTCAAGAAAACAAAACATAAGACCTTGTACAAAAGTAACAAAACTAAAGAGCAAACACATACCAGCAGCTCTATGCTCTAAAGTTGAACGATAGAGAAGAGACGTGAAATAAAGTGTTTTTGCCATAAAATCAGCCATATGTTCTGCAAGCAGTGGATATTCAATTCCAGCAATCAATCCTTTCCGTAGAATAATGTGTGGAGGCTCTATGTACCGCATGCCGATCAATGACATAGGGCGGTCAAAATGATATACTTCAGGGACATGATCTGGACACAGCCGACCATGATCTTTCAAAGCCAATGCCTCAAAATATGCTCGCTCCTTCGACAATGGCCATGAGTCCCCAACACAACGAACATACGGCAAAGCCTGGTTTTCCATACAAACAATATCAAACACAATATTAAAATCTTAATAAAGCATCAGAGTTACAGAGTAAGCCGCACAGACAGAAACCAGAATTTGACAAAATCCATTTAATTTTATCACAAACCAAAAAAGGCAAAATGCTATCAAACCCTTTAAGCTGCACATACAAACATCAAATTTGAGAGCATAAACACAAGCTCATACAATTTGCACCATCAGATCACTATATAGGGGGAAAAATGATAAAATTCATTCAACACTTTCAAGCTGTGCAGGAAATAATTAGAATTTAAGAATAGAACACAACTTTAAGCAGTTTGTTTACTTCCATCTAACATATCCTCGTAATCTGCACAAACAGCAGTAAAAAATTTAAGAGTAAAAATATCTAATTTCACGCAATCTTTTCCATTCGATTACTGCAAAAAATGATTAAAAAAAAAGATAATTCATCAAACCCCAGAATATGCACAGAAAGCAGACAATATCCTTAACAGAATCACAAAATTATCCAACAACTGCTTCACTTCAGGCAAGAGGAACAAAGAGAAAGAGAGCAAAGACGAAGACCTGCTTTATAACAAGGGATCCACCAGGGCAGACGACGATGTAAACAAAGTTGAGATTGCCATCGCCGACCTCCTTAATGCTGAGGGAGTCAAGCTGGTTCTCAAGCTGCGCAGACAGCGCCGGCGTAGCCCTTATATACTCGATCAGGGACTTCTCGTCGAGAGCCCTAAACCCTTCCAGCGCCGGCGCCGCCATCGTCGGAAGCTGAAGAGGAGCAGAGTGAGATAGTGTCTTCAACGGGAGGAAAGGCCAAAGATGCGGTTCAATGGACCTGCCCAAATTTATTTTGTTTTTTCAGAGATCTGGATTCTCTTTGAAGACTTGACAAATCAAATTAAAAATAAATAAATAAATAAAATAAATAAATATATATATATATATATATATATATATATATATATATATAACTTAAAAAAATATTAAAAAGTTTTTTTTAATGATTTGGCATGATTCATGAGGTTTGGACCATCCACCGCAAATGCTTGCCTTGATTCGGTTCAGTTATTGTGAAGTTGTTTATATTGTTGTACTTGCGTAGATGATCATTGGATGACGTCTGTCCATCATCACTTTTCTTTTCTTGAAGACATATTGTGCTTTTTTAAATAATGTAAAATGGGATAAACAGTACTCACATTGATCAAATTGGTTATTGTGCTTATAAATAGTGTAAAATAAAATATCAATCGTTTCATCAAAAATCAAGGGGGGCTTATTGTCAGTGGTTTGATCTTTCAATCAAAATTTCATACGGTTTTTTTATCTAGGTTCTTTTATGTTAAAACAACTTCCTTGGTTCTATAAGTCAAAAATACCAATTTTATTAGTTTAAAATAAAAAAAAAAATTTAGAAATATTTGTAAAAGAAGAAAAACTTAAATGACACAAGCTTTTGAAAAATAACTTGGAATATATTGATTATATTTCTTACGATGCTTCTCGTGTTTCTTTACAAATATGGAATGAAAGGGTATTTATAGGTCTTCACCAACAAATGGAAGATTATGGATTAATTTGATCTAAGAATTCATATTAAGAGAGTTGGTAACACCTACCCATCAATAAGTCTTCCTCACCTACCACCAATAATTCTCTCACTAGTTGGTGAAAAAAAATTTAGGCTTTGGCATTATGGATGAGCAAGCAAAAACCTTTGCTAGCTTTTAGGGGCCGTTTGGTTCAGAAATGAATTATCAAAGTGGTGAAAGTCTGGAAGTGACACTTCGGTGGAGCTGAACAGTTCAGCTAGAACTATCCACTTCAGTGTGTTTGGTTCAAGCTGAAAACTAGACTTCGGAGACCACTTTCTGTGTTTGGATAGTTGAAGTAGGTATCTGAAAAAACCCATTTCATCCTTTTTTGCTGAGGGGGTAAAGTTACCTTTTTATGCTTTTTACACTTGTTTAATTACATCATATGATTTAATTAAATGATTTGATTACTTTATTACAATGGTAATAAATAATTTATTTATTAAATTAAAAACTTTGCACACCACATAAATAATTTAATACCATGCTATTAAATTAAATTAAATCGGTTAATATATTATGCTTAATTATTAATTAGTGAGAGTAGTGATTTAATTATTTCATTACCATGGTAACAATTATTTTATTTATCATCGAAAAATATTGCAAAGTTGGACTGAAGTCGACACTCGAAGTGGCCGAACTCAGAAATTGTCACATCATCATTTCCGGGTCCAAATCCGTACAACAAACACACCAAAGTGGGCTGGAAGTGGCCACCTCGACCACTTCGGTACCCACTTCGGTGAAACAAACGGTCCCTTAGAGATGCAAACCAAAGATAAGATATTTATTTTATATAAATTTAATTAAGTTATAAAAACTATTAGATTATATAGGAAATATGTTTGAAATCTAAGGGTTTTACATGACAAGGGAAAAAAAATCCATGGAGTTATCTTTTCTATCTTCATATTTTAGCTCAATATTCATTTTTATTCTTGTACTTTCCAAATATTCAATATCATTCATGTTGTTTATCTATTTGTTCATTTTATTGTTTGCATACTTAAAATGTTCAATATTATGGTTATTTAGCATATAACTCAAAACATATCTTATTTGTTTTTTTAAATTAAAATATTTTTTGAAAAATTTTAAATAACTCATAACATATATTAACACAAATGAATTTGATTATTTTGTTGTGCTATATCATCATTCACTTTGACCATGATGAGAGAAGTATTAATAAAAAAATATAGCCTGTTTTGAATTATAAGTCAAGTGACAATTATATTAGATGATTTGAAATTGTATTAAAAATAATAGAAGATATATAAATAAACCAAGTAAACTAAAATTAGCTTACTATTAAAGTTAGTCCAAATTGCAAAAGATTTAAGTAAATGTTTTTATATAAAATAAAAAGAAAAACAATCGCTGAAAAAAGTCTACTTCTCTAGACCCTTTGGGTTTGGAATTCATGACTTAAGTCCGTGGGTCAAAGATTGTAAAAATTTTAGTGTAAATCAGAATAATTTTCTACAAAATTTTAAAATAAATAATAATCCTCACATTATAAACAAATTTCTATTTATTAGTGTCACGTAGGCACCATTATAATGTTATAATGGTGGAGTGGTTAAAATACTTTATCTTTCATACAATATATCAAAAATTCGACTTCTCCTACTGCATTGTAAAAGTGTAGTAATAAAAAAAAATCACTTAATTATTTAGATACTTCAATTTAAATCAATTAATTATAAAAAAAATTAATTTGGTATTTCAATTTTAAATTCACATTCAATTAAGTTACTCATCTTTTTATCTTTAACAACAAACTTAAATGAAATGACACGTAGTACACATAATGTTACAACGGGTATGTGGGTGAGTTTGATATACGATTTTGATTATAATATGACACGTGACATGTTGACATGACATAATATGTGCTATCGTGTCCGGATACCCAATTAAAATTTTTTATAATAGGGTTATATATATATGTGGGTGATCAACGAGTGAGAATTGATAGCACTTCGATCACCCTTTATAGTATGCTTGGGATGAGGTTTTTGAGGGTTTTGTAAGGTAAGATTGTGGACCAATCCATGTTTGGATCCAAGGTTTTGTAAGGGCTTGTTTGGATGAGGGTTTTTGGGGGTAGGGTCTAAGAACCCATGCCAGTTTTTGAGGGTAGGTATTTGGGGTTAAATGGAGGAAAAACCCTCCAAAACCCCATTTTCAACCCTCAAATGGGGTTTTGGAGGTAAAAAATTCTTTGACCAAAATACTCCTGCTCAATTTATATTATTACAAACATGTCCTTTAGCATAAATTAGATTATGTTGAATATTTTTTTGACCAAAATACCCTTTTTGAATTTATATTATTACAAACATGTCTTTTGACATAAATTAGCATAAATAGTATTATATAGGTAAAATTAGCCCAAAATACAATTTATAGTTTCAAGGGCATTTTAGTAATATTCACATATAACCTTACCTTCTATTACCTTCCTTCCAAACACTACAAGGTTTAATAACCTCCATTTACCTTACCTTCAATCCAAACAAGGTATAACTTAAAACCTCCTTCTACTTTACTTTACCTTACTTTACTTTACCTTACTTTACAAAACCCTCTCTCACCCCATCCAAACAAGGCCTAAAGGACACGGTATGAGGGGGTTAAATGGAAGGTTGAGAGCCATCCATTTAACCCCTCAATCCTCCAAATCGGGTGGGTTGAGAATGTTATGAAATTTAATTGGACAAAAATGCCCTCAACAATTTCATCTAATAACAATTACCTTATGTTGTTGAACTATGTTGAGATTTTATTAATTTACTAATGCCATGTGTTCACTAAAATTAAAAAAAATATATATCAAATTTGGAGGATTTAATCAAATAAGATGACAAATAAAAAAAATTGAAAAATTGGTAGCAAGTGAAAAATAATCAATCAAATTAGGTATAGAATAACACTAGAAGGTTTACAAAAATAAGAATTCCATTAGTTGGTAATATTCACTTTACAAAAAATAAAATTTTAGGTGTAAAATTAGCATTGAACATAATTTACAATTTTAAGGGTATTTTGATAATGTTAGCATCAAATATTACCTCTTAGTACCTTTAATCCAAACAGTAAAAAATTTGATAACCTTAATTTACTCTACTTTTAATCCAAATAAAATGCAACTTAAAACCCCTTTACTTCACCGTACCTTACCTTCTTTTGTGAACCCTTCCTCAGCTCAGCGAAGCAAAGTTTTAATGGGTCCGTCGAGCCCACAACTAACGGGTCACCGCCCCACCGGCGGTAATCGCGTCCAAGCTTAAGATATATAACACTTTAGAATTGAGATATTGGTGGTTTCTTTTCGCTCCTCCTCGCCTTCTGCCTTGATTCTTTGGCTCTCGTAGATGGCGAAGAGGGCTTCCCTTCTTCTCCTCCTCCTCCTCCTCCTCATCTTCCTCCTTCTCGTTGATAACGGCGGATGCTGGGATGAGTTCACGCTCCGGAGACCTCCGTCCACTGGAAATGGCCTCTGCGCTCAGATCCTTTGGCCTTTGGGCTATCCTTGCGAGGAACACACTGTATTCTCCTCTCTTTGACTTTGTTCTTCGTTTGATCTCATTGTGCTTCTTGTTTGGGGTTCGATGCAAGGATTCGAGTGGCGACGAGGGATTGACTGATGTTTTTCGGAGTTTTTGAGTTGATTGATGTTTCATTTTGGATGGAATCACTGGTATTAAATACGGGGAATTTGAATTTTGGCCCTTGTTTGAGTGCAGAATGTATATAAAGGTTTCCAGGTGATGCTTTTCTTCAGTGGCTAGGGAAAAAAAAATTTCCTTTTGCCTTGATTTTTGGGAAAAATTGATAGTTGTGCCACTGGTACCTTACTTTGAGCATGATCTCCTTGTTATTTTGGGCGCTAAAACTAGTTTTTAGGACTTCTAAATACATGGTATCATGTATGTTAGTTGTGTTTAGTAAAAAGTTTCTGCCTTATACTTAAGTTGCTACGCTTTTCTTTGGACAGTTTATGGCTGGCCTTTATTTGCTTGTGAAGTAGTGGTCAGTATGTAGAAGCGAGGTTCTGAGCTGGCCAAGCGTTTGAATTATGCAATAGTTGTAGTGTGGTCTTCCTGTAACAATGTGTAGGTGTTTGACTATTGCATAAGGTTTACATTCATGGGAAGCCTCACGCAGTCTTCATTATTTAGCCTTAAGCAGCTTTAGTGAGGAATGCAAGATTGACGCTAGTTGCTTGAAGTATTTAAATGATGTTATTTTTAATTCACACATTATTTGTAGTTGCTGCTTCTGTGTTATTTGCATATGTCTATTTCTTGGATTCTTGTTTATGTAAGCTTGTGTGAACATTTGTTTTGCCAATCTGAAATGCATACTCATAATCTGCTTCTCAATCAAATTCCTGTAGCTTATGATATTAGCTTCCAAAAGTTATGGTTTGGTAGATCACCTTCCTGCACATCTCCATGCTTCCTTTCACAAGCGTTAATGTGTCTCTTCCACCAGGATTGATTCGTACTCTCAAAAAATTGGGGCTAATTCTATTATTAGGTTAATTTGTAGAAGGTTTTCTAATGGACTTAACTTGGACCATAAATAATGAAAAATATTTTTTTAATAAGTATTAGCTATATCATATATTTTTGCATGTATCATGGATGCTTGATTTATCAGCATAGATACTCAGGTTGGATGCTGTAACTTGGCGAATGTTGGTAGTGTGGGAATGACACAACTTACATTACTGCAATCGTAATCTTTGGCAGATCATTAAGTTTATTTTGCACTTCATTTCTTGTATTGTTATTTATTGTGAATAACCCTTTGGCTTTCATATTCCTTTTTGATGTTTTGTTTTTTTTCCCATGTTTTCTGCATGTTACTTGAAGCTTAAACATGGTTTCATTATTTTCAAATGAAGGAAGAGCATTTTTCCTTTACAGATTTAGTGATGTTATCCTATCTCTAGGTCCAAACAAAGGATGGCTTCCTTTTATCTGTTCAACACATCCCCCATGGGAGAGAAGGCCAGAGAGGGAATGTTGACTATGCCCATCCTGTTTTCCTTCAGCATGGCCTTTTTCAGGTGCTGTTATTATTTTATACTTCTACTTTTCTTCACAGCAAATGGTTTTATTGTTTTTTAGCAATATAAATGAGAGGATTGAAAAGATTTGTTGGCACACTAAGATATATGAAATTTGTTTATGAGGTTGTCCTTTTTTTTGTGGGTTGGCGTCAGTGTTGTTCTATTAAGGATTCCTTCAACTAATTGTCACCATAACTATCAATCCTTCACATGTTTTCATTTCATATTAGGATATTGGCAAAATCAAGAGTTCCATTAGCCTATTAAGTGGTGTTATTTGTGTTTCTAAATTCTCAATATTTTCATTGTGTTATGACCTGAATTATTGGGCATCAAATGATTGTGACGTAATAAGCACTTGTATGTATATTGCCATTCTAAAGGTAGAAGGTGTATGGGTACATGAATGGGATTGAATATTTTGAAAGTGACAGTTACTAATGTAGGTCTAGATGGCTTACTGCAATAAGGATGTGGAGGGAGTTTACCAGCCATTGAAGGACATCCAAATCTGCAGTGAAAAAATTGACATGAGAATAATGGATGAAATAGATGTGTCTAGTTATGTATATAACAGTTAATAGTATTGAAACTCATTTCCTGTTGTTGTTGGCAAATAGCGAAAGGGTTTTTAGGAATACAGCAAAAAATAATAAAACAATAAAAAGAGGTCAAAACATAAAAGATAGAACACCATTATTTATTAAGGTTCAACCCAAAATGGGTTATGCCATGTTTTCTACTATTGTTGCAGTATTCACAATGAGGGGCAAGTTAAGAGTACAAAAATTGTGTCTCATACTCTTCATAGTGTGTCCTATCTTCAAGCTCACTCAAAGGACTTCTTCTCCCAATATTTCACTCAAGTTGTTTCCTTATGACCAAACTCACATGCCTCTTGTATCCCTTGCTTAAATAGACTAAAGATTGAAAAAGAACACATGAGTGGCTATCTTTCTTCTCACAAGGGTGGCTGCTTTCGCTCACAAGGGTTGGTTGCAATTGCATATAGATGTGTAGCTGCATTTATACACAAGGGCTGCTGCATCTGCACACATGGATGACTGCCTTTGATTGTGCTGCACACATGGATGACTGCCTTTGATTGGGCTTCACAATATAGTAAGCCTCACACTTTAAAAGGTCAGTTTTTGAATTGGAGGGATTTGTAAATGTGAATATAGTATGGCATGTAGATGGCAGAAAGAGCACCACTGAGTACATTTATATTTTGGGAGGTACAACAATCCGTTGGGCCTTGACACTGCTAAAGATGGTAGCTCTTTTTACTACAGAAGGTGAATTAGTAGCAGTTACTGAAGTCATTAAAGAAATGGTGTGGCTATAGTTATTCTTAGAAAAACTTGGTCAGAAACATGATGAGGGGACTTTATACTGTGGTAATCAAAGTGTTCAAAGTGTTATATACTTGGCAAAATATCCTGTTTATCATGCCAGAATGAAGTACATGCAGGGATACTGTTATATCATAAGTCTTGGAGGATGGAATGCTAGTGTTTGGGAAGATTCTTTGTAGTCAAAATCTAGCAAACATGTTGACTAAGATTGCTTCTATTAAGAAACTAAAGTTGTATGCAATTTGGTTTCCCCATGAGTAGAGTGAAGCTGCTATCACTGCAGCGTAAACATGGTGCTTGATTTGTCTCTAAGTGGGAGACTATTAAGGTGTAGAGCACAAATCAAAGACAGCAATCTATGTGTGTAAATGCAATCACTCTTGTGCGTAAATGCAGCCATATCCATGTGCGTGTAAATGCAATAACATTTTTGAGTGAAAGTAGCCACCCATGTGTGCTAAAGATAGCCAACCATGTGTTGTTTTTTTTCTCCATTTTTAGTCTATTTAAGCAAGGGGTGTGTGTGAGTTTTGGCATGAGGAAACAACTTGAGTGAAAAATTGTGAGAAGAAGTCCTTCGAGTGATCTTGATGGTGGGACACATTAGGGAGAGTGCGTGAGACAATTTTTGTGCTCTTGAATTGCTCCTCATAGTGAATAATATAGGAATAGCAAAAAATAGGATGCAGCCTATTTTTGGGTGAATTTAAATAAATTCTGATGTTTTGTCATCTTTGTTTTGCTTTCTTTGTTTTATTTTATTTTATTTTTTAATCATTCTTGTTCAGAGGATTTATGATTCACTGCCCTTTAAATTTCTAAAAACAGATGCATCTAGTTGTGCATATAGTATTAAATAATATCAAAACATATTTCCTATAGATTGATTGGTTAATTTGAATTTGGATCGTGTGACTTCGTATGCAGAAGGTACTCTCTAAATCCATTCATGCAAAGTTTTCAAGACACTGGTAGTTATGATTTTTATGGCCTATAGCATGTCATTGGTAGATTAGAGCATTAGTGAAAGAATATTAACAACCATGAGTTGTAGTAATTTAAACTGTCTACAATTCTACACCACCATGCAAACTATGAAGAGTTTATTGGTATCTTTCTTACAAAATGTTTCATTTTAGACTCAGGCTTGAATTTTATTTAACTCAAGATGGAGAAACCCAACATACTACTAACAATATGATGTTTGGCATTGACCATGTCTGATAAATAATGATATATTAGCATTTTATTTTATTGTTTATATTAGCATTGGTTATTAAAAGGAGCATGATCATCTTTTCGTTATATTTAGATGTTGAAGTGTATTTGGTTAACATTATCCTTATATGCCTGTGTGTGACAACTCCGTTTGCAAGGAAATGGTAATGACGCAATGTTCACCTTGATCCACTCTCAATCTCATGTAATTGTAGCCCTATAAAAGCTAAGAGCTTTGGAATCCTATTGCTAATTCTGAGGCACTGTGTAAGGAAAATCACGAGTGTTCATTTAGGGAAGAGAAGTTTATTATGTGGATTATCTTTGTCAGGATAATTTGGTTGAAAGTATGTATATACAAATGAACATCTACAATGGCTGTATATGCTATGGATCTTGCGGAAGAGTGGGTGTTGGGGGGGGGGTTGTTGATTACCTTTTCATTTTTATATGCCTCTTGAAATGCATTTGAGGGATGAAATTTCAAAGAGAATAATTCCTTAATGGAAACTTTGTTGTAACTTGTTGAAAGCATAAGAACTTTGGATTTGAGGAAGAAACATACCTTCTCTCTGGCATTCAACATCCGAGGCTCACCTATAGTTTCTAGGTTTTCTTCCCAGGGCCAACTTCTAATAAAAAGCTCATTGACTTTTTCTTCTCATTTCCTTTTTCTTGTTTGGCACATAAGCAAGCAGGTAGTGATTTGGTTCTTTTTAGGCTGGAGATTTGTCGTTGGATGTGAAAATGAATCATGGCTATCATATAATTTGCTATGAAGTTCTGTTTGGAATGACATTTACTTTTGATTGTCATCTCACATGACACCTGACCTATGCATGTGATTTTATACTTTGTTTCGTCATATTATCGTTATAAATCATCATTACTCGTCTGTTGACATTTATAGTATTTGACAGTTGCCATTTACATGTCTTAAGATCATGCCTTGTAGACGTGGTCTTGACAGTGAAGCAGATTTGGAATTTTATCTATATTTGAAACAACCATAATAGTTTGATTTCTGTGAAACTAAGGCCCAACCCGAAACTACATTTCAAATCATTGAATATGGTAATAAAAAGGTGAAATATTGTTACAACAATAAAGAACTTTTGTTGATTTTGATAAATCACAGAAAACTGCATGAGTCAAGATTAATCTTTTAGCAGGCTATATCTCAGAACACTTTCCCTATGCCAGCGTCTGTATCTCTTCATGGTTTCAGATGCAATCAGATAATTCTTGATTTGAGTGCATTGAACTTACTACTGTATTATAATGTGGGTCCAGATACTAAATAATATTTGCCAACATTGCATAATGTCAAGTTTTTTCATGCTTAATAGATTTTCTTTGATGCTTTCATGTATGATATCTTTAAACTGGAAAGGGTGGGGATACTTGGTTTGTGAATTCCGTAGATGAGTCGTTGGGTTTCATCCTTGCTGATCATGGCTTTGATGTTTGGGTTGGAAACGTTCGGGGCACACATTGGAGTCCTGGACATGTCAAATTTTCTGTGCATGACAAGGTATGCTTTTTTCAGGTTCACTTCACCTGCTTGTTCATGAATTTCTTGATCTGTGCTGTTTTTTGTACCATGAAGTGATGTTGTGTATACCGCACACTAATTAAACATTGGATTTCATTTCCAGGCATTTTGGGATTGGAGTTGGGAGGAATTGGCTGAATATGACTTGGTTTCTATGATAAGCTATGTCTATTCTACAACACATTCGAAAGTATTTTTTATTGGTCATTCACAGGTAACTTGCGAGTGAAGGAAATTTTTTTGTTTCAAATTATGTAGCAGCTTTTTACATTATTTAGATTGTTTGTCATGCAGGGAACTATCATGGCTTTGTCTGCTTTTACGATGCCAGATGCAGTTGAAATGATTGAAGCTGCTGCACTTCTTTGCCCAATTTCTTATTTAGATCATATAACTTCACGGTTTGTGCTTAGAGCTGTCAGCTTGCATCTGGATCAGGTAACTGCTGTGTGCTATGAAGAATTGAAAGAACTTCAGTTGATACTCAGTTTGTCATCTTTTCTTTTGCAGTTGTTAATTACCTTGGGTCTTCATCAGCTTAATTTTCGAAGGTCTTAATTTCTTTGGACTAACTGTAGCTGTTTTGTAATATGTTGATGCCATTCCCCATTATATATATTATAAAGAATTCATTTTATTTTGCAACAGTGATATGGGTATTCAGATATTGGATTTGTTGTGTGATGGCCATATAGATTGTGATAACATGTTGGCTTCAATAACAGGTCTGTCTATAATCTATTCTTTTTTCCCCTGATGGCAATATAATTAGAATTTTGTTATACACGCCATTCTGGCTGTCTGTTATTGGTGGGCTAAGACTAAGTTGATGATTATTCTTTCTCCTATTTTAAAGCATAAACTAGTCTGGCTAGCTTTTACTTGTATATGCTTAACAAATGCTTTGTCCAGTCCCACTTTCCAAATTTAAATTGAGATGAAATAGGAGGTCCCTCAGCCACATCTGAAAATCCCATTTCCTCTCTCAAATAATCGTTTATTAGAACTTGTTAAGTTTTATATCCACAAATTGCCAAACTGATAATATTGCCTATTTGATTGCAATATTAATTAAGGTCTTGGATATCCGTGTGATAGGCATTGAGCGTATTGAGTTTAATTGATTTGTGCAAACGATATTTATCATCATGTTAATAACTTGTGAATGAATCACTAGTGACATGATGCAATATACCAGTTAAGCATCTATGCCACCTTTTACAACTGAGTGTTGTTGGTCCAGTTTGTGAGAAGACCAGATTTGACATTATACACAAGTTATTAATTCTTGGAACCTGAAAGAAGTTCCAACTTAGAAATATGCAAAGAAAGATCCAAACTTATATTTGTTCCTTGCGTTCGAGATGCCTTCATATATTCACTTGTTTTCCACTGTTTAAAAATTTATGCTTTTTAATCCATTGACTGCTGGGAACAGAACATATTGTAGCAGATTGTTCTTGGATTGCTATCTTGTTTCTGTTTGGCTGCGTCTTTTTGTTTTTCAAGCAGAAGGCAATGATAAAACTATGGCAGCTAAGTTTTTGTGCTAGATGCACCTTTCCACATATTCGTTTGATCTGTAGGAATGCTATTCCAAAAAATTTCTTTGTTTCCCTTGTTATGTAAATGTTATTTTTGAATGATATATGGGACCAATGAATCTGTCACACATCATATTCTTTAATGCTGTTTATGGCATTAGAATTGCAATTCATGTTTGTTGGATTTACTTTTATTTCATGGCTTATCGCTTACATTAGTTGAGCTTCTTCAAATGTTTGGGTAAGTTGACTGCAGTTAATTAGTTGATCTGATTATTGATTTATTTTCATCATTTACACTTATGATATGAGAATTACACAATTTATATCTGCAATTAGTTTGTCGTGCAAATTCCTTTTAGTGGGTTGTTAACACTAACTACCTCTCAGGGGAAAATTGTTGCTTCAACATGACCCGGATGGACTATTATCTGGAGTATGAGCCTCATCCATCATCGGCTAAAAACTTAAACCACCTTTTCCAAAGTATGCTCTTTGTTTTATTAGTCAGGCATAAACTTAAAATGCTTCCTTTCATTATTTATGTATTTATTTATTTGTTTATTTTGTAATTTTTGAGTACTTCTCTGACTTCTTTTTTTTCTATTTATAAAATGACCAAATGTTTCCTTGTGTCAGTTTGTCATATGAGCCCCATATGACCAAATCAAGTTTCAAACGGTTTGAGGGGTCATATTGCATCATGATTAGACCTAGAAATAGTTATCTGAGATCATTGTGTACTGTGCAGTATTCAAGGAATTTTTTTTGTTATTGCTTCAAAATTTCCTGTTTAGATAATTTGAATAATGGCATCGTAGATTAGAAAAACTTAACATTCTTGTCTTGCAATAAGAGGGTTGAAATGGCCAGGTTTGATGCTTTTGATAGCCCAAAAGCTTTAGCAGAAGCACTTATTGTTCTTTCTTTACTGCATGAATCTGAAGTCAAAGCTATTAATGGATGTAAACTTAATATGGCATAGTCCACTGAAAGAACCATATATCGGGAATTTCATTTTCTTTTTCCTGTTGAACTCTTAATGTAATAGATTCCTTATGGTATCAAAAGCTTTTCCACTATGGACTAAATTGGTTTTGACATACCTTTTTTTAGTTTAACACTTAAACTTCAGTCAATCCTGGATTTTATGTTAGCCACTAGTAGCATAATATAACCTGTATCATATATTCCATTTGATAACTTAGACTGTATCCTTAGATGTGCTATTTTGGTTCAAATTAATCACACAGACAATTTATATTATCTTCTTGAAACGCATATTTTCATAAATTCAAAATAATAATTTGTTTCATGTGACATGTTTGGCCAAACCTATGTATTCAAAGATCTCTTCCATGCAGCTGCATTGAAAGGCTTAATGAAGCATTTGCTTCGCTTGCCAAACTAAGGCATGCAAACGTCTTTTTCCTGCAATTGTGTTGGAAGGCTTGATGAAGCATTGCCTGACATTTTTGTTGCCTCTTGACAGTGATTCGGAAAGGCACTTTCGCCAGGTACGATTATGGTTTGTGGGGGAACTTGAAGAGATACGGCAAGCTAAAACCACCCGTATTCAATCTGGCAGACATACCTGAATCTCTGCCCTTATGGATGGCCTATGGAGGCATGGACGCCCTCGCAGATCCCACAGACGTTAAACGCACCATCAAAGGTTTGAAATCTACGCCTGTGTTACTCTACAATGATTCTTATGGTCACATCGATTTCATCATGAGCGTTAATGCTAAAGACGATGTGTATGCCAATCTGCTTAGGTTCTTTCGCTCTCAGAGCTGGCTAAGTAGTTATTAATATGATCCCTTATGTATTACCACGATAAATTCTTACATCGATGCTTGTATTTGTGTAAAAATATGTTTATTCTCTCCCTAGATAAAAGGTATTTTGTATATATAGAACACTGAAAATTATCTGTCTATTATGTATTTACCTTTGGATCAGTTCAAAAACAGCTTTCTTTCTTATGTAATTACAGAGTATGTTTATGCATGATAATGGAAACAGTAGGAACACAGAATTAGGGTTTATAAGTTTAATGCAGTGGAAGCAAATCCTTGGAACTCTTCTGGTATTTATAATTGCATTCAATATCCTGCCTTTTGTTTGTTCTCCTTAGAATCTTATTGATCTGAATTTCATGCATTGCCTTTTTTATGGCATGTTCATTTTTATCTGGTAAATATATTCTTTGTCCTATAAATCTCAAATTTTGTTTATTTCATACTTTATTTTAGAACCATGTTAATTGTATGAAGTTAAGCAGGATCTCCCTTATTTCTGTTGGGAGTTTGAATCGTATTTATTTATTTATTTTTAAATTATTTGATTTCATTTATGCAAAACTAATCTCTTATATCATGGACACTCTGTATGTGATGTACATATACAGACAAGAGAAAAAGCGTGTCAGGGCTTATGTCACCTAAATACACAAAGGACACGTGTCCATTGACCATGGCTGATACGTGGCCTCAATTAATGTTCTTTAATACTATTCTATTCTTTTTTATCTTTTACTCCTATTTATGTGATTTTTATGTTATAAAAAAATATCTATGGATTTTTTTTTTAAATTTACCATAATATATGCTAACTCTACGTTGTGGTTGCAGTATTAAGGGTTATATAAATGCTTTATTAATTTCGAAATTAATTAAATTTTTTTGGTTTATAAAATTATGTTAATATGGTTAGGAACTGAGGGAGTACTATGTATAATACTAATAAACAATTATCTTATTTACACTTTGATCATATTATTTTTATCATTAAATGATCCCCCAGACTCGGGTCCATGGGATCATTTGTGGAACAAGAGCAGCCACGTTTCTTCTTTTAGAAAATTATTTTTTTATTTTCAATTATTGTATTATTTTAAAAATTATTATAATTTAAAAAATTATTTTTTAAAAACCAAAAACGTGGTTGCACAACTTGGTTCCCGTGTTAATCCCACGGACCTGAGGCGGTGGGATCATTGCTCATTCTTATCCTCTGCTGTAGCTTGTTATTGGGTATATAAGTATTCATGTATAGAGTTTTCATGTCACTATATAATTATATATCTTATTCATAACAAGTAAAATTTTAATATCTTAATCTTAATGTTAGAAATGTAAATAAAAAACTAAAAGCAAAGAAATAATTGGACTTTCCAAATTTTTGGTTTTCAATTACACTCGAATAACTTCAAGAAACTAAAAATTTAAGAGTTTATTTTTTACAAAAATTTAAACAATGAAAAGTTGAAAACAAAGAGATGAATGACATAACTGATTGGCATGCATTTGTTCTACTTGGTTATTACTTTGTTGTGAAAATGGTTGACGGTTTTTGGGTCTATTAGCATTTGGGTTCTTGTGATACTTCGTAAGTGATGAGAGTTTCAATCCATGAGGTGAAAGTGTACGTCTGAGAACTGTGAACATAAATTTTAAGTGGTTTCGGAACTCACATGTGCATGGGTTCTATATACTGTAATTGAAAAGTGTGCGTCTTTGTCTTAATTTAACGGGTCTATTCTCAATTTTGCTTTTTTGATAAAAAAAACTTGTGAAAATGACAGCTTGATCCTTGATGTTTCTATTTTTGTTTTATCTTGTGACCTTGATTCCCAAAGAATATAATTCTTTTGAAGCCACAAAAGTTACAATCAAGAGTGAAGTTACAAACTACTGATTCTTCACGGCATCATGACTTTGCCGAATTGTTTTTGGTTTGTTTGAATGTCACATCCAATAATTTTGGTTTTTTTTCAAAAAAATATTGACAAATCAGGAATTCAATAATAAAATACCGACCCTTTTAATATTATTGATTTTTCAAAAAATATTTGTGATGCATGTCATCTATTTTATTTGATTATTACGTGAAAAACAGGAGGTTTAGTGATGATTATTAAGAAGTGAAAATGACTTTATTAATAATAAGCTATGAATGTAAATGTATATTTCTTTTTTTTTTTAAGTATAAAATTATGCTATAAACTTATTTTTGATTATATATAATTATTTTTAAAGCATATGTTATATAATGAAGACACACCATCTCCCACAATAAGAGAGTTTTATTTAGAAAAAAAATAAAAAACCTTGTTTTTTAATTATTTTCCTAAGTTAATATTTGGTTTGATTAATGATTGTTGTATCTATTGGTATCAGGTTTTATGTATAAGGTGTTCGTATGTTACTGCAAAAACTGATCACAATACATATTGATTATGTGAATTACATAGATTAAAAAGTGTTTTTCTTATTATGAAAATTATAGAATATGTTTGTTGAAACAAAACTTCATATATATATATATATATATATATATAACTAACAAACTAACTTATCATGTCAACCGCTATCTAGGGGGTTCTTAAAAATGTTTAGAAATATTTATTTTAAAAAAAAATCTTAAAATTTTCTTAAACTTATTTTAAGAATCATATACTTAAGTTACTACCAAAACTATAATTCTCAGATTCGTTTTTCATTATTATAAATTTTTTAAATCAAGCTAGATTTTTATAATTTTCGCAAAATTTAAAATTATTAAAAATAGAAAATTTAAAAATTTTACATACAAAAATTTTATTTTTACTTTCTTAAAAAAAAGCACCTAGCAGCTGAAGTAGGAAATTATACCACTCTAGTTATAGAAACATTATATATATATATATATATATATTTCTAGACTGATGACATGGCATGATGTGCACCATGTCACTAAAATATGTCTGTTGTCAAGCAATATTTTTGAAAATGAAATACATTGATGTTTTGCTATGTGAATATCATAGGTGTATTCCTCTGTTCATAATTTTTTGGAAATGTTTTTTTGAAAAACAAAATCCTATGCTTTCACAGAGTTGTGAAGATAGTGACAAATGATTTTTTTTTTCTTTTTTGAGAAGATGTGGTTTCTCCGGTTAAAAAAAAACTGATAATAGTTTTTTTATTTAATAAAAGCAAAAATTATCAATTTACTTAAAACCAGACTCATATGACATAAAAACATTTTTTTTTTGTGTATTATTTCTTCCCAAAATTCAACTAAATAAAAGTATAAAATTCCAAAAATTACTTATAATCATGTTCAAAAAACATGTTCTCTTAATGCTGTGTGGGTGGATTTTTAAATGAATTAATAATTTTATCTTTGTTAAATAAAAAAGAGTTAACATAATTAATAATTTTTTTTAAACTAGAGAAATAATGAATCCTCTAAATAAAAAAAAAAAAAAATTCTGTCTCTATTTTAAAAATCTATAAAACCACAAGATATTTTTAAAAAAAGTTTCCCTAATTGTTCTTAAAAAATAAACTTTATAGATATATTGAAAGAGTTAATTATAATGCTTTTCTTTTTATTTAAATACCAAAATTAAAAAAAAAAAAAAAAGGAAAAAGGATGCACTGTACCTTATAGAGACAAATAGTGCCACTCCATAAAAGAGTGCTACATCGCCCACCACACACTGAAAATAATTTAATTATTGACAAACTTTTATTTGCCGGTTGATTGCCGGTTGATTGCCGGTTGAAAGGCTGCAAGCAGGACAGCAATGTGTGGCTTTTAGGTACGGTCCATGCGGACCCAATTTTCAGTTATACTTTTTATAAGAATTAGCATCTCTGGTTATGAGCGGAAGTAGGTTTTTTTTGGGTGGTTGTTATCATTATTATTATTGGTGGAAAATAATTAATTGAATGAATGAATTATCCATCATTCAAGAATTAAAGAAATAAAACTATCTAAGAAAATCATATGGAATTATGTGTAAATTATTATAAATCTGTTGATATATTGGTACCGAATTTCTTCCGTAGAGTAGAGTGTTTGTGTTTTTATTTTTAAAAATGTTCGAATCTCAGTTTACATAAAGTGAGGACATAGATGTATTAAACTAATAATTATATGCATATGCATACCCCTAACGTGCTTTGTTCATATCTCTTAAAAAAAACTAGGTGCAAATTTTAAAGTTAAATATAATAATAATAATAATAATAATAATAATAATAATAATAATAATAATAATAATAATAACTTTTGGCAAAATTTACTGACTTTCAAATAACCACAGGTGAAATACAAGTTTATAAACAAAATTATAAAACTCATAAAATTACACATTTTATTTATTTATTTATTTGGATATGCATCTAAGACAAATATTCAATGAACTAATCATACATCCATAGATCTCTCTCAACCCAACTTCACAAGGCTTCTCTTTTTGTCAAGGTTGTGAGACCCGGCCCGGGCATTGACCCGGCCATGCCCAGGGGTCAAGGGTCGATGGGTTCGACCGGGTTGAACCGGGGTCAATAATAAAATATTAAAAAATATATTATAATAATAAGTAATGGAAAAAATATAATATTAAAAACCATAAGCATAATATAAAAATATACAACTACTTATATTTTATATCTAAATTCATTCCATACTCATATCAAGCACTCATCAACCTAATAAATAATCTAAAATACATACTCAGAAGCAAGCACACATCAACCTAAGAAAATAACCAAAAAAACATACTCAAAAGCAACCATCATCAAAATATAACAAGCATATATCAACCTAACAAAATAATGAAAAATACACACTCAAAGCAACCGTCATCAAAATATAATATGCACACATCAACCTAAAAAAAAATCAAAAATAGCAAAACACATGCTCAAAGCAACCATCATAAAAAAATAACAAGTACATAAGTTAAACCTTAATTTCATACTCAAACAAACACATACCAATCAAAATTCAAAGATAACAACCAAAGATAATAAGTCACAAATACATAATCCAAAGATAACAATTACCAAAGTATTTAAATACAAATAACATCAATCCGACATAAAGTTTAATTCCACACTCAAAACATGCACATACAAAATATAACAAAATAGTCACAAATACATAATCAAAAAATGTACCCAAGTATTCAAATAGACAAACACAACTAACATGAGTTAGGCCCATGAACTTGGATCAAAACTCAAATTAATATCATCATTTCCATCAAATCTTTGTTCAAAGCTTGCATCACCATTAACATGACCACCAACATCACCACCAATATCACCAAAATCTTGCAAATTTACTTCTTCTTGGATATCCACGTCATCTAATAAACAAAATAAAAGTCATTTTTATTAAAAAGCATGTCATTAACTATACATTTAATATTAAAACTTTTGCTAACCTTGAACATGACGATCATCAAATATAGGAATAGCATCATCTCCATAAACAATATCATCCATGATTTCTTTATAATCAAGTTCGGGAGGACATTCATCTTCTACTACCCAAAAATCCATCTTATCGATACAATCATAATCAACCGGATCATAGCTTCTTTTTTTGTATTGATGTCTATGTGAAATGTGAATTTTAAGATATAAGAAATAAATTTACATAACTAAACTAACAAATTATAAATGAGAACTTATAAATTGTAATACCTTTGTCGTAAACGCAAGTTATAAGTCACATACACAAGGTCATTTAACCTTTGATGCTCTAATTTGTTCCTTCTCTTAGTGTGGATGCGCTCAAAGAGACTCCAATTGCGCTCACATCCTGATGAAGAAGCAGTTTGACTAAGGAGTCGAATAGCCACTTTTTGCAAGTGAGGGGCACTATGTCCAAATAATTTCCACCATTCATCTACAAAAGGTATGAAAAATTTAAAACACATTAGCAAATAACAAGATATAAGTTACATTATAATTTGGAATGTAGAACTAACCTGGTTGCATATTTTTAGTTGCTAGCAACGCCGATTCACGACTAAAACTCCCTAATCGATCTTGATATATTTTGATCTCTTTCATTGCCTTCTCACTATTGCTACATATGCTTCTTTGCTCTAACAAATCAAGTAGGCCTTGCATTACTTCTGGAGTTTCCACAAATGTGCTTTCATCATATAAAAATGCGGGATTGAGGAAATAGGCGGCCGCATGAATATTGCGCCGAAAATGCTTATCCCATCTTTCATCAACAATCTTGATGTAAGGATCATACAACCTTTGCTTGTCTCTAAAGATAGACATGATTCCTTTACGGATTCTAAACATCCCCTCATAAACATAACCAAGAGAGGGTTTTTCATCGGCATCCACAACACGAAGTAGCTTAATTATTGGAGCCGCTATTTTCACCATCAACAAGCAATCTTCCCAAAATTTGTTGTCCAAAATAATAGAACTAACCAATTTACCCATGGCGGATTCGGACAATCTATGACAAGTATAGTATTTGTCTGTTACCAAAGCTTGCAAAATCATGTTTGTGATCATAAATGCTTTTTAGAGTAATAAAAACGGTAGCGAAACGAGTTGCTCCCGGGCGAACAATTTCTTTCCAACCCAACCTTTTTCTTAACCAACTCAACAAATAAATATGGTTGTACATAAAAATGGTTACCTTAGAAGCCCGTGAGGCAAGGTCAACCATATGATCCATCTTCCCAATATCTTTCAAAATCAAATTTAGGCAATGTGCGGCACAAGGAGACCAATAAATGTGATTATACTTTTCATGCAATAGTCTTCCTGTAATGATAACAAAATATATCAAACTAGGTTAGAAAGAAACATGGTTAAATAAATAATAAATAAATCTATAGCTAATAAAGTAGCAAGCAATCTAAAATATTTAAAATCACATACCTGCAGCAACATAATTACTAGCATTATCCGTCACCAAATGTACAACATTTGAAGGCCCAACCCATTCCACAATCTCTGAAAATAAATTCATCAAATTTGTGGCATCCTTAATGATATCCGACGCATCAATAGATTTTATGAAGGATATGCCATTAGGACAATACACCAAGAAATTGATCAAAGTTCTTTGTCTTTGATCACTCCAACCATCACCCATAATCATGCATCCAGAATTAGCCCAATTGCTTCTAAAGCTATCAACAAGCAACTAACATTCCTTTTTACAATTCTTTAGTAAATGAATCCTCATATCATTATAGGATGGCCCTTTATATCCAGATCCAATCCCAACAATGGCATCCAACGCTGCCTGAAAATAAGGTGACTTCAATGCATTAAATGGAATACATGAGTCATAAAACCACCTTGCAAAAGCCATATGTGCCTTTTGAATTGCTTGCTTGTTAGCAAATGCACTCTTGATTCCCGGTTGAGACTCCCGCGTTGTCCTTGGAACCACCGATTTTTCAATAGAATCCTTGGCCTTCCTTTTTCCCAAATATTTTTCTATTGTTGTTGCCTTTTGTTGTGGCTTCATTGGAGGATTAAACTCTTGAACATCATCTTCTTCAACTTCTTCATATGCATCATCAAATGAATCCTTCTCCTTTTGTTTTGATGAAGTAAGAAATTCTGCCATTTGCTTGCGAACATCATCGGGAACTTTTTTACAAGCCGCAATATTTCCTCGAATGCAAGCTAGGTGATACTTCATTCTATTAATTCCACCGCCTTGATATTTTGATCCACAATAAAGGCATGAGAAAATCTTTTTTCCTTGTGCATTGTTAAAGACATTAAAATGGTCCCAAGCAGGATCGGTCTTCAAACGAACATTTCCACTTGAGCAACTAGATGATTGTGTATTGCCGGCCTCTGGATCCTACACATAACAAAATAACCAACATGTGTTGTTTATTTATAGTGTGATCTCTATTGTGATGCATATTTATGAAATGTGTAATTTTCAATATTTATCTTGCACATGATGTACTCATAAATTTCTACAAGGAAATTAAACAATGAAAAATAAAAATGTTACCAACTTACCATATGTAGTGAGCAAAATTAGAGTAACAAAAGCCTCTTTGTAGATGTTCACCCTTTTCTAAAACCTACAAGGATGATATCTTAGAAATGTGAGGAGAATCCAAATTATAGAAAAATAATCAATGTACCTAAAGATAATTCCCACTTTATAATCTCTATGCAATCAAATAAGCAAATCTAATATTTGCTCGGTGACACATTGCTTCCGTCGTTTGCGGGAGTCCGAGGGCGCGAGCGCCTCGGCGGGGGTCTCCCATGCCAAATCGATAGAAAGGGATGAATGTGTCATGAAACCTTGCTAATTAGGAATTCCCATGCCATATATCTAACTACATTATCATGCCATATCCTCATCATGTGTCATGCATCTTCTATTCATAGTTCATACTGATAATTCAATATCTAACTATTCTATTGGCAAGTAATTGATTCACTAATTCTTTAAAAAAATCTTTACTTACCAGGCAAGATGACAAACTGAGCAACACTAGTGAGTTTTAACTTCTAACTAGCCAAGCTTCTTCTCAAAAACTCAAGAGAAAGGAGATCTAAAACAACAACAAAAAATAACAAGACAAAACATAAAAATTATGAGTATCTTACCAGGATTTTCAAAGCATGGTACAAGATTACAAATCATTTCAAAAACCTCTCAAACTGTCAACATAATATAAACATACCTCATGACTGAACTTTGTGTTTGAAAAGATGGTGGGGAGCATCACCGGAGCATCATCGGAGTTTGATGAGTCGGGCTAAAGAGAAGGCAGCTAAATGGAGGAGGACTGAACTTTGTGCTTTACCTCTTTTGAAGCTTTCAACAAAGATGAAAGATCAGGAAAAACTCAAAAGCAAATCCCAAATAAACCCTAACATCATGACCCGGTTGACTCGGCCGAGTCAACCGGTTCACGGTTGAACCGGCCGGGTCACCGGGTTAATAACGGGTTTGTACACACCCGGTTCAAAGGGGGTTGCCCGGACCGGCCACATGGCCGGTTCCCGGTTTTTCCGGTTGAACCGGCCGGGCCGGTCCGGGTCTAACAACCTTGCTTTTTGTAATGGCATTGAAAGACTTAAAAAGTAAATCAATTAGAACTCAATCTTAGAATAATATAAAGTTATACTAATCATATATATAAATTAAGTGAGAGGTTGACTATACATATATGACAAATTAACATCATTTGTGAGCTTGATAAGGGTGTGAACGTAAATCTATTCATATTATTTACTGCACTCAATTGGCATGCATTCGATTGTTTACATGAAAAATGATACTTAATTTATTATTTTATTGATTTTAGGGTGAAAATCAAGCATATGAACATGAAAGAGTGAAATAAAGCAATTATGGAGCAAATCAATGATGAAGGAGCCCTTCGGCATCAAAACAAGAGAACATGCCAACCATGATATCTTATGACTTACTCATGTTTATACTTACAGCTACAAGCATCAAACAGAAAAGCTTGCGGGTAGGCTTATACCTGTATAATGGCTAGACTGAAAGATTTACCGGCAAGGCATACACACATGTAAGCGAAGGTATAAAAATCAAGCAGAGGAGCATATATGCAACACTTATGCTTGTAAGAGAGGTCACAAGCACTAAATTTATAAAGATGTGGTTCAACACTTATTACTGTAAACTGGACAGTAACACTCAATCAGAAGACTTTACAGGTAGAACATGCGGGCGTAAGTTGCTTGTAAGGCATGTAACCTTTTATCTTCAGTCTTTATAGCCTCATTCTTACGCTCACGAGTTGCTTGTAAAGGGTTAGGTATAAAAGGTTAGACTAAGGGTTAGAGCAAAGCTTTTGGAAGCCAAGCAAATGGGAAAAGAGAAGAACACTCTAGGGTTTTTCCTCCAACAAACCAAGTGAGATTGAAGTTTCCCAAGGGTCTAGGACATCACGGAAACCGTCGAGGATGTTTTGGTGGCATTCATGGAAGATTCATGGTGTTTGATAATCAATTCAGGATGAACAAGCATGAGAGAGTTTTAATGCTTTTTATTATCTTTATTGCTTCTCTTGGATTGTTTGATTGTTATGCACTGATAGCAAACTAAACTTCATGGCGTTTGGGAAATGATGAATCCTAGGTGTATTCTTTGAGACTTTAGTTGTAGACTTTTAATCTTTCATCGACTTATATAATACATTTTATATTTTTGAATTCAATTGTGTCTTATGATTGTCTTGAACTCCATGTAGCGAGAGCGGGAGTTTATTGTTTGATGTATGCAAGTGATAATCAAAAGGTCCACAGTGTATATATAGGTATACAACTGTTAAAGGGAGACATAGGTTCGCCTAGAAATATGACACTTTTTTGGTTGAATTACCAATTCTCATGTTTCTTTTAAGTGAGTTAACTTTAGGGTTTTTGTTGTTAATACAATCATAGGGAGTGTGGATTTGGAAGAGATTCCATTCATTTTTTGAGATTTGGGTTAATTGCTTTCAGAGAAAGATAACTACTTCTTGAGCCTCAGTTGATTTCAAGAAAGAGTTCATGGAGTATATTGCGGCAGCAAAATTATTTGTATCAGTGCGTATGGGACCAACTATTGCTCACCTTAAGAAAGGGGGCACTATGTTTTAGGAAATCTCTCAGTTCAACTAATTTACATTTAATCGATTAGCACAACATTGTCCAGTACTTTACTTTTAACCCTAGAGGAAGTCTATACCCGAACATCTTCATCTTATATATGCTTGATTGCTTTCTAGCTAGTCAACTATTAGTTTCACTCATTTTAGCGTTATTTCTCTAGTCCATCCTCAACGTTTACATTCTACTCCCAATAACAGGGCAAATAGTCAATAATAGTACTTCCTGGTATTTTGTGGGATTGACAACCTTGCATTAATTACAAATCCTACTACTTGCATGGTATGTACCTTTGCGTTCATAACCAATCAATTACTCGTAGAATATCTGCATATTTAAAAAATAAGAGAGAAATAAAATGCATGAGACAACGGGTGGGGGTTGAGAGGGTTACTTTTTATCTTCATTTCTAAAATCACGTGGAAAGGAGAAAGGAAGTTGTTAGATAGTAATCCAACTGTCCAATTGTGCCATGGAGCGTCCGTAGATTTGCAATCTATGGTTTTCCCAGCAGACAACACAACATATATATATCATCTTCTATGGACGTCCCTAGAATTCATTTCAATGACCACGGCGACGAACTATGTGCCTTTAGATGGGTTTTGTAGTAGTTTTCTTGCCGAACTAAATTGTATGTTTAAATGAGGTTCTTTTTCAATTTGCCAGAAAATTGGCATTTTGAATATCGTTGTCAGCGTGATGGAATGCCTATGATGATTCAAAATTGACAATTGAATATTTTCGGCAAAATGATCTTTTGGTCTTTAATTTCAATCTAACCGTGAGAGAAAAATCTAAGGGAAAGAGGAGCTTGGATCATCGCCGATCTCTATTCCATAAATAATAATTATTAATTATTATAAACAAATATTTATTATTTTAGAAGAAGTTTTTATATTTTATATAATTAGGAAAATAAAAATAAAATAAAACCAAATACACCAAGATTATTCAAGGGGTAAAGAATATGCAATTTATAACAATCAAAGTTTAGATAATAATTGATTTTTCTTAAAAGTTTATTTGAAAGAGGTTTTTCTAGCGGAAGTGATATTAAAAAATGGTTTGTTGCAACATGAGAAGAATATACCATAATGTGAATTTTGCAAAAAAAAAAAAAAAAAAATTAAAGATGTATTAGATGCATATTTTAGATAAGAGTAAAATTTAAAAATAAAATTAGTCTAAAAATACTTCAATATTATGTATTTTGTATTAGCATTTTTTTCTATATTTTTTATTAATTATTAATTTATATTTTTATTAGGTTGTAAAAAGTTTTAACAAAATTATTGTCATATACATTTAACGAAATTATTAATTTTACATATTATAAAAAAAATTATAATTAAAGTTATTAATGTATCAAACATCATATTCATGTTCTAGAGAAACCTCATTATGGACTGTTTTGTTTGGTGAGCCAACTTGTCTTATCACAATAGCAATGAGTTAGTCATGCATGTTTACATTAAAACTCAATGGTGTGTAAATGAAAATATCTGAATTTTAAAATTTAGTGAAGTTAAATATAATGTTTGTTTGGTTGGATGTATATGAAAATTCTGTATTATAAGATTTAATATTATTTTAATAATTTTAAGTACATACCAATTACTTTAACTATTAAATTTAAATTTATTAGTAAATTTATTAAAATTTTATTATATTTTAAAATTTTGAATTTAATTATTAACCCCACAAAAAATAACATTTCTGAGATTTTCATCTATTTTTAACAAGTTATTTAATAATTTTAATTATGGCATCGATAATTTAACTATTAATTTTATTATTAAATAAATTATTAAATATTTTATTAGAATTTATAAGTTTCCACTAATAATAAATTTTTGATAATATTTATTTGTTCTTAACTGTAGATTAAATTAAGGTCACATAGAGCAAAAAGATAAGAGATTTGGTTTTACCGCCAAATCCCTTATATGATGTAACCTGAATTACATAGACTGTGAACTAAATTTTCAAAAACTTAGTAATTCAAACTAAATTTTTAGAAACTTAGTAATTTAACTAAAACCTTCCAAACAAACACTACCGACAACTTTATCTCCTCCGTACTCTCTCACCTTAAAACCTTCAAAAATAAATAAATAGAGCTTCCTCTCCATCCAAAGCCACCTCCACCTTCATGCAACCCCTAACAATAACCCTAACCAGCATGGGCCATGAACAAAACGCTCCTCACGTCCTCTTCGTCTCGTTCCCGGGCCAAGGCCACCTGAACCCACTCCTCCGCCTCGCCAAGCGTGTGGCGGCAGCTGGCCTCCTTGTCACCTTCTCCACCACCATCTCCGCCGGCCAAAAGATCCAAACCGCGACCTCCACCCTCCCCGGTGTCTCCATCCCCATCGGCTCCGGCCACCTCCGCTTCGCCTTCTTCTCCGACGGCACCGAGCTCCTCGACCCTCCTTTAGATGTCTCCACCCTCTCCCACCACCTCAACACCATCGGCTCCTCCTCCTTCTCCTCCTTCCTCCGCCGCCAATCCTCCGACGACCACCCCGTCTCCTTCATCGTCAACAACCCTTTCATCCCTTGGGTTCTTGACATCGCCGGCGACTTCAATATCCCCTGCGCCGTTCTTTGGGTCCAGTCCTGCGCCGTCTTCTCCATTTACTACCACTATCATCACTCCCTCTATCCGTTCCCATCTTCTGACGACCCTAACCCAACCATCACCTTACCCGGCCTCCCACCCCTCACTGCCGGCGACCTCCCCACTTTCCTCCTCCCCAGCAACGCCTACCCTTCCCTCACCGACGCCATCCTCTCCCAATTCAAAAACATCTCTAAAGCCACCTGCATCCTCCTCAACACCTTCGAGGAGCTCGAACGCGACGCTATCCAATCCATTTCCAAGCACTTTCCGGTGATCCCCGTCGGCCCTCTCATCGAAGACGATGAAGATGAAGAGAAGACGACCAAGAAGATAAGAACTGATCAATGGAAGGTGGCGGACGAATGCATGGCATGGTTGGACGAGCAGGAGGCCAAGTCCGTTGTTTACGTGTCACTTGGGAGCATCGTTGTGCTGACGGAGGAGGAGATGGAGGAGATGGCCACCGGACTTAAGAACACCGGCCGGCCGTTTCTCTGGGTGGTATATATATATAATTTTCTCTTATGCTTAAAAGAATTTTATATCATCATCATCATCATCATCATCATCTTTATTTTTTATATTTATTATTTTATATTTATGTATAGGTGAGGGAGGAGGTGGAGAAGTACTTGCCGAAAGGGTATGTGGAAGAGGTCAAAGGGAAAGGAATGGTGGTGAGATGGAGTCCTCAAGATAAGGTTTTAGGACATGAAGCAGTGGCTTGTTTTGTTAGTCACTGTGGATGGAACTCAACGTTGGAAACGATCGCCGCCGGAGTGCCGGTGGTGGCGTACCCGCAGTGGGGGGATCAGGTGACGGACGCGAAGTTTTTGGTGGATGTATATGGGGTAGGGGTGAGGATGAAGACGCCGGTGAGGCGAGAGGAGGTGGTGAGGTGTGTCGAGGAGGTGGTGGCCGGAAATGAATCGGAGAAGATGAGGAGGATGGCCGGAGAGTTGAAGGAGAAGGCGAGGAAGGCGGTAAGGGAAGGTGGGCCTTCCTTTCTGAATGTCCAAAGGTTCGTGGATGTCATTGCAACACCTCTGAACAACAACAAAATTTGTTAGACAGTGTTTGTTTAACATATGCTAATGTTGGAGTTTCGTACGTTATGAAATGCTGTTTTTATTATCTATATTTTTTTTATGAGGGTAGATTCGGAACATTGGCATTAATGTGTAATCTTCCATGTGCATGTCATGGTAAGGTTTTATTTTGGACGACGACAACAACAACAACAACAACAACAACAACAACAACAATAACACTGGCTAGTTAGAAGTTTTGTGCTTTACATGTATTATTGTCATTATGTTATGATGTGGGTAGAATTGGAATATTTTTAGTAATGTGTAATCTTCCCTGTGCATTACATGGTAAGGGGCCGTTTGGTTCGGAAGTGAATTACCGAAGTGGTGGAAGTCTGGAAGTGGCACTTCGGTGAAAATGAACAGTTCAGCTGGAACTATCCACTTCAGTGTGTTTGGTTCAAGCTGAAAACTGGACTTCGGAGACCACTTCCTGTGTTTGGATGGTTGAAGTAAGTATATGAAAAATCCCACTTCATCACTTTTCGGTGAGGGAGTAAAGTTACCCCTTCATGCTTTTTACACTTGTTTAATTAGATCATATGATTTAATTAAATGATTTAATTACTTTATTACGATAGTAATAAATAATTTATTTATTAAATAAAAAATTTTGCACACCACATAATTAATTTAATACCATGCTATTAAATTAAATTAAATCGGTTAATGTATTATGCTTAATTATTAATTAGTGAGAGTAGTGATTTAATTATTTCATTACCATGGTAACAATTATTTTATTTATCATTGAAAAATAATTCAAAGTGGGCTGAAGTGGGAGACCGAAGTCGTGACTTCGGGATTTTTCTAGCTGAAGTCATACACCGAAGTGGCCGAACTCAGAAGTTGTCACATTATCACTTTTGGGTCCAAATAAGTGAAACAAACACACCCAAGTGGGCTGAAAGTGGCCACTTCGGTCACTTCGGTGCCCACTTCGGTGAAACAAACGGCCTCTAAGTGTTTATTTTGAACGACAAAAACAACACTATTTAGAAAATGTGTCAACAATATTTGCTAGTGTTAAGAGATTTGGTGTATTATGTATTTTTGTTACTTTGTATGATGAGGATAGATTTGGAACATTTTATCAATGTGAAGTCTTCCATGTGCATTTCATGCGAAGTGTCTTTTTTTTATAAAACAACAACAACAACAACAGTAGTTTGAAAGTGTTTGGTAGCATTTGTTAGTGTTGAGATTTTGTATGTATTGTTCCTATTCTTATGTAAGATGAGGGTAGATTTGGAACATTGTTATTAATGTCTGATTGTTTTTCCCATGCATGTCCATTTCATTAGGTGTTTATTTTGAATAAGAGCATTGACAAGAACAACACAAGTTAGAAAGTTTTGAACAAGAGCGTTGACAAACAACAGCATGTTGGAGTTTTGTGCATTTATGTATTATTTTTTTATTATGTATGATGGGGTAGATTTGGAACATTGTCATAATTAATGTGTAATGTGATATAGAAATTATTGCTTGATTTTTCTTCCATATCCATTTCATGAGAAGTTTCTATTTTGAATAACATTAACAATAACAAGGGTAATGAAGTGTTTTTTGGCATTATTTTCTAGTGTTGGAGATTGGTGCATTATGTATTTTTGCTATTTTGTATGGACTTAGACTTTGATGATCAAATTGTCATGACAGGTTTAAAGTGAAATAATAATTTTTTATTTTCCTCTATGCCCATTTTGTGATAAGTGTAATTATCACAAAATAATAATAATAATAAATTATCACTAAATATCTTAAAATTCAATTAAATCAAAATTTAATTAACTCATTTAATTTTGTTTTTCAATACAACATTAGAAGAAGAATAAAATTTTCTTATTCCAAGCTCTTTATTCTCTAATCAAATTAACATCCTTCAAAATATTAAAGTAATAATAAGTATATTAGAAGTAAGTAACTTTTCTTATTCCAAACCTCATATCCATGATGAAATCAACTAAGAGAGTTAAAACAAAAAAAACAAAAAATTGTCATTTATGAATGTTTTGTGATAAGCGATGTTTTAAAAGCCGGACAGGACCGGCCGGTTCAACATGGAACTGACTGGTAAATCGGTCCGGTTAGTCACACCAAACAACAAATAACTGGACCGGCCGGTTCAACTTCTTCAATAGGTGAACCACTAAATCGGTTGGACCAGACTGAATGGTTGGTTAATTTAATTGATTTATTTATTTTATAATTAAACACTTTATAATCTTATAAAGATAATATAATTTTGCAATATGTAATTTATATATTTTTTTAATTTTTTTAATTATTTTATATTTATTTTTAATTTTTTTAATTTTTAAAAATTTATTTATTTGAAAAATATTAAATTCGGTTGACAATCAATCCGGTGATTAAAACATCGGTGATAAGAGGGTGCCCATTGTATTGTTGCTCGTATTAATAAAAAAATATTAACCAAAATCAATGGTGTGTCACATCTTGAAACAGTGAAGTGTGTTTTAGCCACTCATTACATACGTAGATCACACCTACCACACCACCATCCTGTTGTTCAGTCCGGTTACTTTCCATTGATAGCTTCTTCGCATACTTGCCATGACGGATAGTGTGAAGGCATCACCCACCATCCTCAACCAACTCTTCAACTCTTTGTTTTGGACTGCATGCATTTAATAGGGTTTGGTCATATATGCATGGCGCGCTCAGTGGTGGATATAAGAATTTCATCTAACCCGGACTTAAATAAAAATTAATACTCAATATGAAATACAAAATACATCGACAAATTTAAAGGATAATACAAACTAAGTTAATATTCAATATTAATAATAAATATACGAACAAATGTCAAAGACAAAGACAATACATAGTAACTTAAATAAAAATAAAAATTACAAATACAAACTACGAGCCAATGATTGAGCTAGTCTTGTTGTTGCTACGATCAAGAGGTGCCAATTGAATCCTACGAGTTCACATATTTTGAAAATACTGTAAAATATCTTCATTATCAATATTATTAAATATGTCTTTCTCAATATAGCAAACCAAGCTATCAGTCAAGAAATCATCCTCCATTTTGTTACGCAAATCGGTTTTGATGATATTCATTGCTGAAAAAACTCTTTCAACGGAAGCAATGGAAACAGGTAAGACCAACGCCAACTCAATCAACCGATAAAGTAGAGGATATCTGATATATTTTTCTGTTTCAACCAACTTTATAGCAAGTTCTTCAATGCTTTCTAGTGAAGAAAAATCACCATTTTTTCTCATGTCACATATGTATATCTCTAATTGATCTACCAATGCCATTCGATCAATTTCTGAGAAATCTTCAGGATAAAGCTCGGCAATACGAACTAATTTAACATAATCAAATCTTGAAAATGATTGTTTTGGATCAAGGCAACTTATGCAAGAAAGCAATTCAATAGTAGATTCTAAAAAATGACTATTCATATATATCTTGCATAATCATATCAAGAACCTAAAATAAAAAATAAATAAAGCAAACATTAATAAATAAAAATGTAAAGTTTAATAACAAAATAAAGTGAAGGTGATATGAAAAGTACTAACCGAGTAAAAAACATCAACGCAATAGTAGTGCAAATATGTAGTAGTTTGCTTCTCACGTCTTGGACGACCTCGGACCAACATAGTATCTTCCATATTATTTGGCATCTCAATATCATTTTTAACACAAAACTCTGAAACATCAAACAACAATTCATCCCATCCATCATCTCTTAATGATTGCAACTTAAACTTGACGCATTCAACCATGTCTAAAGCATTCACTATATTTTGATTTTTCTCTTGCAACGCTTGTGACAAGCCATTTGTTATACCCAACACCTTTTTCATAAAAAATAATATGAACACAAATTCAAGTCTTTCCATGCGATCAATCAAACCCAAAGCTAAACCTTGTTGGTCAGGGTTAGTTCCATCATCATGAACATTTCCAACAACATCCATTTCCGCTGGCCACATCATTAGAAGACGAAGTATTGTATAATAATGAGATCCTCAGCTTGTGTCCCCAGGTCTTGCAAGGCTTATCTCTTGATTGAGGCCTCTGCCAGTAGAAATCACACCTTTCTCTATTTGTGTGACTATATTTTCATGTTGTCTTTGTCGAAGTGCATCTTTTCTTTTACATGATGCTCCAACCAAATTGACAATCTTAATAACATAACTAAAGAAGTCGTTGATAATAGGCATTTTTTTCGCAAGACCAACAACAACTAATTGAAGTTGATGCGCAAAGTAATGAACATACCTTACATATGGATTATCCTTCAATATCAATGACTTTAGGCCATTAAATTCTCCTCGCATATTAGAAGCTCCATCATAACCTTGACCTCGTAACCTTGATAAGGATAATCCATATTTTGCAAATAAATTATCAATAGCTTCTTTCAAAGTCTTGGATGAAGCGTTTGTCACATGCTCTATACAAAGAAATCTCTCAATCACTTGTCCATAAGAATCAACATATCTCAAAACAATAACTATTTGTTCCTTCACTGAAATGTCTCTAGCTTCATCAACCATGAGTGAGAAAATCCGATCACCAATGTCTTCAATAATGAGTGATCTCACTTTTTCATCACAAGAATGCATTAAATCCTTTTGAATTTTTGGAGCAGTCATTTGGTTATTCCCGGGAGCATTTTCTTTTAATGTCTTAGCAATCTTATCAACGCGTGCACCATACCAATAGAGTAACTCCAAGAAGTTACCCTTGTTCTTCGAACTTGAAGATTCATTGTGCCCCCGAAAAGCTAAACCTTGTCTTAACAAAAATCGCACAACATCTAGAACTGCCGTCAATCTAACACGATAAGCAATTTCCATTTCTGAACTATGTTGCAAGATCTTTTGTGTGACACTTTGTCGTGGGTTCTTGAACAATTCCAATTTATCAGTTGAAAAATTATGAATGCTAGCAACATTTCCTTCCTGATCTCTAAAAGTAGAAATTGCATTCTTCCAATTATTATACCCCGTTTTGGAAAACACATTCCTCCCGCTTTGCAATCCATAAGTTGTTGGTTTAAACAAATAACACCACAAACAAAATGCAGAATCCTTCTCCACACTATATTCTAGCCATGGAAAAGAATCAAACCATGAAGGATTGAAACACCTATTCTGATTCCCACATTTCTTCTTAGGAAAGTTGTGAGTCCTTGGTTGACATGGACCTTTTGCTACATAAGATCATCTCACCTCATCTCTAATGTTGGCATCATATTTCTCAATTGGCATTCGAAGCCCGGGATCCGTGATTAGATTATTTTGATCAAACTCAACTCTTGCTCGTTTCGGACTTGAAGATGTGGTCGCGTTATTGTCTTTAACACTCGACTTGGTGCTTTTTGGTCTTTTAGTCAAAAACTTGTCCATAATAAATAACCTACACCATACAAAATCTCAACACATTAACAATTTTGAAAATCAATAATCTCAACAAACTAGAGTTAGTACTTAGTAGATGAATAAACTAACTACTTGCTTCAAGGGAACATATGCAACATTAGTTAAAACAATATAATTATATAATTAAAAAATTTTAAAAAATATTAGAACGACCATTATGTTCCAATTTAAAAAATATATAATTAAAAAATAAAAAAAAACAGAATGCTTGTGATAAATTATGCATGCAGTAATTTAAAAAAAAAAGCAAAAGATTTCAATATTAGTAAAAATCAAGAAACTAGAACAAACAATGAAAATAAATAAATTTTCCCATGGTTATAGCTTATAGCTATAGGGCATAGAAAGCATAGAATTAAAGTAGACCCTTTTAACTAAAAATAATGCAAAAGAAATTATAGTATCATGTCATGCCTAACTTTATTGTTATCCATAATCCAATTTTTATGACTAAATGCATCTAATTAATCAATGATTCATTTAATTCATTCTCAACTCTCAAGCTGCCAAGCATCAAACATGGGTCCCACGGTCCCACCTCTTTTATTTCATAATTTTAATCTATTCCTTCCATGTTCCGAGAAGCTTTAAGAATTGCATGAATGTGAATCATGTGATCATGTCATACCCAAGATAAATAATTAATTTAAGCAAGCATGAAGCATTCAAATTCATATTCACATCAGGAATGACAAGAAAGCATGTCGCCATGTCGGGTGGTTACTTTTTCTAAATTGCAGCTGTAGGCCTGTAGGCTAAACCTGCAGGGATAATCAGTCCGAGACTCTGAGGAGAATGAAAACAAAGATAATTAGTCTGACACTCTGAGCGTGAGGAGAATAAAAACAAGGGCCTGCTAAGCTCCTAGGAGCTCTGTTGTTCAGGAATTATCACAAACACAAGAGAGGCTGCAAGAGAAGAGAAAAAAAAAGCATCAATTGAAAGTGCAAGAAACAAACAGATAACTCATGACAGACATCACATACATGATCTATTGATCTTCAACTTCAAGGAGTCACATAGAAGCAATGAAATTCTAGGGGAGCTGTGGGAGCAGACATACCTCTGAGTCTCTGCTTTGGTGTAATGGTGCTTGACTTTAGCCTTGTAATTGAGAAGAAGTTGTGACTTTGTGATTGAGAAGAAGCTGTGACTTTGACACTGTGAGGCAATCCGCCAATGACTTTCGCAAATTAGCGGCCAACAGCGGAACCACCGGAACGAAATTGGTGGTGGTCCTTGTGGAAGTTTGGAGGTAAATTTGGGGAAAAGGTTAGGGATTTTAATTTTGGGGGAAATTAATGGAAGTGATTCTGAATTGAGGAAAATAAGAAAAAAAACAACACACAGTGAAACACGCGTTTCTCCGTTTCACTTAATATGAAACGATTTATTTTTTTAAATTACGACTTCTTCGTTGCCCTCGTGGCTTCATCTTCTCAACTCTCAAGACTCAAGAGCATCCGGCGTTCTTAACACTTAGCAGCAAGCCGACAGCCAAAATACGGCCTCTCTGCCCTCTCCTCAAGACTTCCGCAGCTCCGTCCAATGACGGTTGGACAGTTGACAGCGTGGACTGCGTCCCAACTTCAACCCAGGCTTAAACTTCATCGAAAGGAGATATTCCAAAGTTTTCCGGCCAGCCAGCCCGGGCTGCCGACCATGTGGGTCCGTCACTGCTCTCAAGACCTCTGCAGCTTCGTCCAACGACGGTTGGACAGTCGACAGCGTGGACTGCGTCCCAACTTCAACCCAGACTTAAACTTCATCGAAAAGAGATATTCCAAAGTTTTCCAGCCAGCCAGCCCGGGCTGCCGACCATGTAGGTCGGCCACTGGGCGCACTTGAGAAATATGCCACATGTTGAAGAGGCTAGAACATTAAAAAGTTGATATTTGCTCATATTAACCATATTCCTTACAATGCGAAAGTTTAAATGTTTTTGTGTTATTATAATTACTAATCACACTAATAATTTTTTGTCTAGTGGTACTGATTTTTTAAAAGGTAACGGTGACAGTGACAGTGACAGTGACAGTACAAGTGTGTTGAGATATTTATTTCATATATTATATAAGTTTTTAACCAACATTAATCTATAGTTAAAAAAATTGTGAACAAAAAATTCAAATAATAAATGCTTGAACTGACAGTTGGTGATCTAATTTTAATAGCCTTTAATGATATTAATATTTTTATATATTTCTTTTTTCTTCGGACATAATTTCACTCAAATTTAAAAATAGTGACTAATCAACGTTATCCACCAATGTTAATATGGATTCTATTACTATAGTTATGAACCATTAAAATTGATTTACATTTAACTTTAAAACAATGCAGGCATGATGAACAAATTAGCCTTACTTATTAGAAAATTTTAATTGTTTGAGTAGCTTTCTATAATGATTTAACTCTAATTAAGTAAATTAAGGAAACAAAAAATTAAGTGTCCTTGGAAATTAAGATTCTAATAAATAATATGGATTGATATTTGTTTTGGTAACAAGCTAGTTTAAATTTGTTTTTAATCTAATTCATTTTTAACATCATTTACTATGATGTGTTTTGACTAAAATGCCCCTCTACTCTTTGTCACACCATTAGCACTTGAAAATCGGTTAGAGCGGTTTGAATCAGGAAGGGGTGCGATGTGACTGGTACTGGCTCCCTTTCTTATTCTTTTCTCCCCTTAATCTTCCCAAATAGTAACACAGAGAAAGTCTTTCCTCTTCTTCCACACATTCGCAACCGAAAAGCTTGACATAGAAATCTTCCAACCGCCGGTTTACCCGAGACCTTCTTCCGAAGGGAAATCATGTCTTAAGATAGGAAGGCAAGTTTTCAGGTACTACAATAGAAGATTGTAGATTCACTTTTTTATTTTAACTTTTTAGGGTTTACGTGTGTTATGTGGTTATGTGATGTAAGATCTTACATTTTCCTTTATGGTTTTGAGGTGTATGATTTTAACTAGGTCAGGGGTTTTGTGGTTGTTGTGCTCACTATCACAACCCATTATGTTTAACTATATGACTTAGTTCTAATGGTGAAAACCAATTGTGTGTGTCTTATTGTGCGGAGATAGACTGTGATGTAACAATTAAACCATTTTCCTCTTACAAATGATGTTTTCCATTCTATGAAATGTTTTTAGCTTAGAATATGTTATTCCCCTTTAGTATTATTGGTTTACGTTTAAAATGTAGCAAATGCTAGTTAAGTAATTTGATGTCTTGGTGTAGGTCACAGAGACATGGCTGCCAAACTCGTGAATGACATATGCTATATGGTGTTTTGGCTTTTCTGCACGTGCGTTGCTGTTTAAATCATTGTAGAATAGTTGTGCTTTAAGTTTTGGAGCCTTTTAGATTGTTTTGAGTTGGAAACACAGGAAAACCTGTGTTCTGGGGAAATACACGGCCAATGGCTGAGTTAAATGCCTGTGTATCTGCTTGTATAACTCTACATGGGCAGTGGTTGAGTTACTCAGTCCGTGTAACTCTCTGGATGAGTGATTCTCGCTTCATTCTGAAAGATACACGGGTAGATGGGGATTTACACGGCCGTGTACTTAGCCGTATACTTCAAAGGGTATTTATAGTCTTGAACTTGAACCCTAATTTCTCTGTGACACTTCTTCTTCTTTTTCTTCTTATTCAATTTGTTCTTACTCAATTTCTTTCCCTTAGATGAGAGGAAGGAGCCTTTGCTTGGCCTCCATCTCTATTCCTTGTTGAAAATCCATTGAAGGTGATCTCCTCTTTCCCCCTTATCTCTCTCCCTATTTCCTCTTGGTTTTGGATACGAATAGTAACCCTAGGTTTGTAGACATTAGATATTGGTTTGATGATGAATTTGTTGAGTGTTAAGATTGATTACCTTCATTCTTTCTTGTACCATAAGATGGATGTAAAACTTCATCCTCTCCATCTTGATGAAACCTTGATTTCCCCTTGTTCTTGAAATCGGGCGACTATAGTATGCTACTGTAGCAACACGAAATCTTTTGCAAAACCTCTATTTTCATAGTTGTGATGGGAGTTTATATCCATAGAGATTATTTGGAATATTTGGAGTTCAAGTTCAAGCCACACCTAAGCCTTGTTAGGGTTGCATGGCGTGTAACTTGAAAAAATTCATGCATGCATTTTCTTCTCATATTTTTCTCTTGATTTTGAGCCCTTGTGGCATGTGTTGATGTTAGGTGGTGAGAGCTCGGCTCGAGACAAGGAGCCGGTGGAGGATAGTGCCGTTGAGGAATCAGTCTCCATAGTTTGTAAGCGGGTTATATGATTGCACATTTCTATAATAATACTATCTAAACATATTTATGATTTGATTTAAATGAAATCCTTTGTTTTATCATGATAAGTTGATGCATTGATCGGTTTGAAAAGAACTTCTATGCTTTCTATTTCATAAGCGAAACTCTTAATGCTCGATGAAAATGCTTATGGCTATGTTGATATATTGGGTTGAATTGAATAGTTAAACTTTATGCACATGTTATACTTTTGGCTTTGGTTTATATGACGATGATGCTCATTCCCGATATGTGAATATTTGTCTTAAACAAGGATCCTGTGAGATGATTTACATGAATTGTATTATTAGTACACTTTCTTTGTGGTTTTGTTGGTGATAGGGTTGGAACCCGCCTGCTGCAATAGGGCTCCTTACGAATCAGACTTTAGAGGTGGCGTGGTAGGCCTGGTTTATCTATTCACTTCAGGTGCTGCATAGAGCTCTGATTGAATGAACATCGGGAGTCCGGAGTCACCACATGGACCTAGTAGGTCAACGTCAAGCACATGAATGCCTTGGCGGCTCTGAACTTAGCTGCGCCCACGGTTAGAGATTTTTAGACCATTATTCAATTGCTCGAGATGCAAACTTCGTATTTTGAGAAAAATGTCTTTATGCAAATCAAATTGATTTGATGATGAGTATTGTATTTTATGATTTTAAAACTCGTATTATGCTATTCATGAGTTGTGAATGTTGAAACCTTATTTGAATAAGAATGGTTCTTTCATGCTATATATATGTGTGTGTGTGTGTGTTGAAATGTTCTAGCCTATATGTACTACTGCAAAGGCTGGTTTTGTTGCCTTATCGATTATTGTCTACTCTATAGAATCCCCATTCACTGAGTGACTCTAGTTACTCACCCTCTCCCTCCATTCCAGGCTCTAGCATCTAGTGGCATTGTTGCCGGACGGAGTGCTGAGCATTCTTCTAGCTACTTTCTTATTCCCAACCATATGTATGTTTTTTATTGAACATGTTGCATTGTATAAGGACATGGATCCACTAGTATATTTGTCATCCTTTATGCATAGTTTGTATGCTTGTCTAGTTCCTTAGAAACCTTGCTGTATTTATGGCAAGCATGTTTCATTGAACTCTATTATCAGGGTATAGTTTGGTTGCTTCCTCTGTATTATCCTCGTGTTTTTTATTTTATTTATTTTGAACTGTCTCATCTCAGGTGTTTGTTAGCCTTGCGGTGACTCAAAAGTTGAGTGACGTGGGTGTCCCTCTTGTGGTTGTCACGGCTGTTATCACATGCCAGTCCAACAGGACGGAACGTGACATGCTACTTGGTCCCAATAGTAGAGGCACTTGCAAATTTGAAACCACAGATGGGTTAGAGACAATTAAAGATAATTAGGATGACATCTTTTGCAGCGCTTGCAGAAATTAAAGTGGTATGGCAGGAGAAGGGGCTACTTAATGCTCAGATGCAGAGATATGATGATCGCACCAGAAAATTTAGTGCTGGGGAGAGTTTGTTGAGTTTCAGATCTGAAGATGTTTCTCGAAGGCAAAGAGGTATTTAGGTTTTTGGGTCCATTTTGCAAATATGATTTGTGTGCAAATGTTTCCGCTTATCAATATAGTTTAAATGTATCATCTTAACTACTAATTTATATATACGCATATTGGTTTATTGTATCTCTTTTCCGCTTAAAACATTAGTTTTTATTCTTAACATTTCCTGCTTCTGATTAGACCTTTGGTTTCCACTTAATTCAATATGTTTTCGCTTATGTGTCATTGTTAATATTTATGTTATCTTTTTCTTTCTTTCTTTTTTAATGACATTTCTGCATAAAGTGTTTACTTTTTCATTCACAGTATTTTGAGCTTGCCCTTGCTACCAGTGAGGAAGAAGCCCCTATTAGGGAAAGCTGTCGAGTAATTCCACTAGTCATCGAATTGATTTTCTGGGGCAAGGCAAAGAAGAAGGCCACTAAGAGGCTTTGTTGGTCTCCATTCCCACATTGCAGCCCTCCTCCCCCCAAACCCCGCAACACTCATTGTCGTTTCTCTATTGGTGGTTCCTCAAAGAAAGCAATGAACGATGATATTGTGACCCTGTTACTGTAAGTCTTTGAGATGCTGACTAGTGAGTTTGGTAGTTTGTAGGCCTAAATGGACTCAATGGAATGGTGTGATGAGGACATCACACCCATGGCTATTACACCACAATCTACACCACTTGTACATGGCCAAGATTAAGGACCAATTACACGAAGTCATGCTAAACAAATTCAAAACCAGGTGAACGCTAACTTAAGTTTACTATCACATTATATTAATACGGTAGTGCTTCCAATTTGTTCTACTTTAATTGTACTTAGAAACATTGGA